>WBMZ01010952.1:0-34072 GCA_013400975.1 Atrichornis clamosus | reverse complement strand
AAAAATACCCAACTAGCAGGAGAATGACGGCAACCCTGCCTGTGCGAACTGCCGTGCCACACCCTCAAAGCCGTACCACGCCGCTGTTTGCCCGCTCCTGTTCGCCGCGCTCCCTGCAGCCCTGGTTTAGTCTCACCTCCCATGGGCGGAGGCAGCCCCTCTGTGCGCCTGACTGGCTAATGAGAGAATGGGAAGGGCAAGTGCAAGAAAAAGCAGCTATTTTTGCTCACTTAAGAGCTGTTTGTGCCCAGTACTCAATCTCAGACTCCTCATGGTTACAAAGAACTCCAGAAACCTGGCTGTGTTATTGATGTCTCTGCAGGACTGACCTGACAATCTGCATCTTAAGGGCCACATAAGTGGTTTCACCCGATGAATCCTTCTTCCCCTCTGAAGGAGGAAAAGATGCACCCACAGAGAAACTGAACCCATTTCTGTACTTTTCAGTGGGGAACTCCCTAAAGCACTGACAGTCACAGCCAAAGAACATAATTTTAACATATAATCTAGAGTACTTTTGGCTTTTAATCTAACCACATTTTTTATACCAAGCAAGAAGCTTGCTCTAGCATTTTAAAGGACAGCCCTGAAAGACAAAGATAACTCCCACAGTATGTAAAACCCAGCAGGCAGAAGAATATTGGCAAGGCTGTGAACATTTAAATAAAGGGGAACTTCTCTGTTTGCTTAGTCTGTTCAAGGCAGGAAGGAAACAAACATAGCTCATTAGCTAAAGTTCTTTAGGAATGGCAGATGCTTATGAAAGCCTGTTTAAATGTTTTTAAAACAGTTTAAAGGAGGTAGAGGACACAATATGGCAAATGAGACCATAAGAGAAAATGTACTTACAAGACAGCAAAAAGGGGCTGATGAATACCAGAGACACCCAGAAGCAACTGGAAAGTGATCTCAATGTCTGGCTTTTCAGCTGACTGCAGCAAAACACCAAGGGAAAGCCAAACTTTTGCCAAGAAGGAAGATAAACTTGCATACATTTAAAATAAATGAACAGATTACAAATTCACATACAGGAACACATGCCTTACAGGTAGAATTTGGGATTTCAGCCTTTCCTTTTAGGGCACATCTGGAGCAAAAATAAGTCCTTAACAACAGTGTCGTTAAAGGAATTCTCCATCCTCTCATAACAGAGGGCAAATCTCTCTGCACAAGCAGTGCTGTTACATTTACCCAAAGGTGGCAGCTGCTGCCTGGACACCGTATAAGCAGATAAGTTGTGGCTGCTCCATGCTACTCCTATCCAAAGAGAGAACACGGAGCTATGGCATAAAAACTGCTTTCACACTGTTGTAAGAGAAATAACACTTTGCCAATGCATTTTCAGGAAATGTCTACCACAGAGTTCTCATTTCAGCATCAAACACAGAGAGTTTCACCACAGACAAGAAAGCTACCTGGAAATAACCACACTGCCTAATTTTGTGTTACCTGTCATTTGATTTGCATGGAGAACTGACCAGCCTGCAAGAAGAGGGTCATCTAGTATGGCTTCTTGGCAATCTGCCCAGTTGTGCCCCCTAAAATGCCAAGTACCTTAAAGTTCATGGTTCAGCTATGCCTTCAGCCCCACAGCATGACTTCAAGAGGAGCTGGGCATGAGCTACAGAAGAAAGCCACTGCTTAGGCTGTGCCAGCAGCTCCAACTTCCACTGTCTCCTTAAAAATAACCTGCCATCACATAACTATCAGAGAAGCAAATTGCCCCTGGAAAAGCCTCCCTGCTTGTAAAAATCAGAAAGGCTGACGCAATTTGAAGCAATATAGGTCTTGTGTGCCACGTACGTCAGCCAGGCAAAAAAAAGGAAAGAACACTGAAGAAAAATTACCTTCTTGATTGAGGAAGTGGTTCAGTGTTCTGTACCAAGTCAAGGTAGCCTCTACCTGACATTTTTCAAGGGTCAGTCACCCACAAGTGGGGAGCTTGGGGGAAAGTGGGATTTTATTTAACACTGAGTAGGTTACTTCTAACACAGAGGATCCAAACTGAGCAAAATTCAGCTGCTGTGAATCTAAAACAATCCCAGTGTTTTTCTAGATGTACACTGGGGCAACTGAGATAGGGGTCTTACCACAAACTGTTCACATCAGCTCATTACTTAGTTACTGAAGTGAAAACAGACTTTTCAGTGGATGTCAGAGGAAACATAAAGTTAGGTAGCAGAAATAGAAAACAATTTGCCTACATACATATTCCTTTTCTGTGCAGTGTCATCTCTATTTCAAATATTTAACCTAGACAGGAAAAGAAGGCAAAAAAGGAAACAATTTGTTTAAATGGTTATATTAATTTAGACTTCAACTTATGTATTAATTCGTGTACAATATGAAACCACACTAAAGTCTATACCAACCTAATCAACAATTCAGCATTTGGCAAGTATAACATTTTCTTCCCTATATTCTCTTTGGATGAACATTCTTCTCTCTGCACTTTCATATTGAGAAGTAATACTTCATGAAACACAGTACAAACTTTGTGAAGGGCTCAGAGAACTCCTGCCTATTGCACGGGTACTAGTTATAAAAATGCTGCCCCAGAAAATTATTAGAATAATAATACAAAGGCCAGCATTTTGAACTAGATATGGGTTCATCATAGAGATTACTGGATTTCAAAATACTTAAAAATAAGTTGTACCGCTTTTCAGCTTCCACCTCAACATTTCTGCAACAGTATTTAATACAATAAAGAGAGCATAAATTTACAGGGAAACCACAATCTTCGCTGAAGCTTTTCACACTCTGTAAAATTAGTTTTCTTCTTGTGCATATTGGTTATGCCTATTTTATTGGTTTTGCTCAATTGACACTATCCAGAAAAAAATTCAACGATGTAACTATGCTTGGCCGCTGGTTACAAAGTATGCTTCATTTATTTTAGTATGGTTGGCAAGGCAAGGCAAGAATGGGTATCTAATTAAGGACCAGGATCTGAAGAGAGTACTGTGAATACAGGGAGACAGAAAATGTTATCAGGGTCACACACACCTATTCTACAGGAACAGAAAGGAAGTATGTGGTTGCCACCCTGCTGATGCTCACAGACAGCCCACCGGGGGTAATGCAATGTCAACAGCGCCATTAGCCCCTTTTCCAAGATGTTTTCTTCCCTTCTATTCCCTGTCCCTTCAGTAAATCGTGCTTGGTATCAGCAGGGAAGCACCAAATTGTAAATGTTATCTCAGGTGAAAATGCCATCTTGCTCCAAATCTGTTGCTCATCTGAAGACCAAAACCCGTGCTTTTACTTGAGCTGATACATTACTGGACAAACTGTTAGTACAGTCAGTGCTTTGAACCACATCCTAAGCATGAAATGCTTTCCTCGCACACGTGCCCTTTCAAACCTGACATTTTGCGTGTTGATTTTAGCTGCTTTATAGTTACCTAAGTGCTGAGAGCAAGGAAACTACATGCACATACAAAAGGTCTGTTGATGGGTTCTCTCTTTTCTATTTTGAAGTACAAAAGCATATATATTACACATTTTAGCAGCTCTTCAGGGTTTCTACCAGCTAAAGGATAAATTTTTCTGAACTGTTACTGCAGCTTCCAAAACTGTGACTCAGAAACCAAACTTTCACACTTAGAAGTTTGGCAAGTGGCCAGATAAACTAATGATCTAAGAGCTTCCTAATACGCAGCAGGATGTTTTAATTAAAGCTTGCCCAATTCATATACAAGGGCAGATTATTTGCTGTAAACACGAATAAACTTTGTTGGTCTTGCAGCATTGAGAGCATTCAGAGTCTCCCAAACAACATTATGATGTTTGGGTTGTGTGAAGTCCATTCTGGCATGCCATCATTTATTAAACCACTTTTGCATTTCAAGAATTTATTCTCCAGATAATACTACTGAGACCTTTACTTGTTGACTTTTTCTACAATAAGAAGTTCTATTTATTAAGCTTGTAATATATTAAAAAGTATTCTGAACTTGAACTTAGTGTGTTTGAGAAGCTCAGTTGTCTTTTTATAGACGAACCAAGCTATCTTGTATGAAGTTTTTAAAGACATCAAAATTAGACCATGAAATATATTATTGATATATATTGGATTGATGTCCATAATATTCTTAGGTTTGTAAGACACATATAAAGGCATTTCAGGTTATTTGTAACATGCATTTACATTGTATTATTAGGTATGGACATCTCTACACTGATATCTGAGGAGATATGTCATCCAATTTCTTTTCTCTCTGAATGCTCTTCCCATAGCCATTAAAGTGAGATGATAAGGGATGAAAAGAAGTTCTCTGAATTTCATTGGATATGAAACTGTTTGGGGTCATCCTACAACTGATAAACTTACACTTTTCTCTAAGGTGAATAAAGGTGGAGTTAAGCCCAGTGAATGTAGCTGTTTGTGGAATCAAACATTTTGCAGACTTTCATGATGAAGGCCCACTACTGTCCCTGGAACTCATCTTATTTTTCTCCCTGTTCCACACACCACAGTTCTTCATAGCATCTGGGAGTGGGATTTTCTTCATTCTTCAGCCAAGAGCATGTCTATCTATGACAGGTGCCATGACACCTTTGCTTGAGGTAGCAGATCTGCAAAGCACAGAGAAGCCAAACTGCAGCATCAGATGCCAAAGCTTCCTCTCTCAAGTCGGATGCTTCACAAAACTGCTTCAACCTACGGATTTCATATATGAAAGGAGGGCCACTCGGAACTAACCAACAGGTAACCCCTGGGAGAAGGCTGTGCCTAAGTATCCTGCCTATCACAGACTTTGCCTTGCTCTGGGTTGCCAGGCAGCACCTACATCTGCTCACTGTTCACTTCAGCTGATAAAGAAATCATCACCACTGCAATGACTCCTTCAAATCACCAGGCATGGTTCATTCTTCCTTCTGAAAACATGCCCAGAAGAATACCTTGTGATTTGAAGAAAAACTGCCTTGAGCTGCTGTCTCCTAAGGTGAATGCTTTGATCCTGAGGGAAGAAATTAAGTTGAGCAAAGGCACTTTCCACTGTACAGAAGTATTGTAACTGAAATTCTGCTCTTTTGATGTCAACTTAAGTTTTGCCCTAGTCTTTATGCTTTAACCTCTAATGCAATGCTTTCTTTGAGGGGGGAAAAAAGCATGTTATAAAAGTTGGGGGTCAGGACTGGCATTTGTCGGGCCACAACTTGAAATACAAAGGGAAAATATTATGCTTGTAAATGAAAGAAACCTGCTTCTGTAATATGTGTAGTGCCTATTTCTTATATAAGAAGAGGCCTTGGAGTCAGACCAACGTTCACAACCTCCACATTTCAGGTTGAGTACTGTAGTGACTGTGTTTGCTTATTCCCCACAAACCGTGAATTCTTACCTGTCCTTTTCTCCTATTAGCTCCCAACTAAAAACTGTTGGCAGCACTGAGCTGTTAGTAAGGGTTAAACTAAACATGAGCAAAACCAAAACACCGTATGTTTCTTTAAGTAAGACCTGATACTAGAAACATTGGCTATGCTCTAAGGAACTGCTGAGCGTTTCTCTGAAAGAATATTTTCCTTGTATTGCCAACATTACATTACCAAAATACCGATAAAGAAAGCACTAAAGATGACCCCAACAAGAAACTGTTCTCTTGGGAACAAGAGTTGCAAAACATCTTTGGACATTTACATGCTCCTTGCAACTATACGTGAATGAGATCAGTCACAAGGCAGACCTGCTGATCGGATGTCAGGACAGTTTTCATTGCCTCTCTTTTTACATGGTATGTTGACTTGCCACAACTAATAGTTTGATTTTTCTTATCTCCCTGGGGGAATGGTTATTAAAATTTTTCCCTGCCAGTGAGGAGTTACCAGACCTACCAAGAAAGGAACAGAATTTTAAAAAAGTTGAAGAGTCAGTTTTCAATTGTTTTTATTACTTGCATGTACCAAACTCAAACAGTAATTATTTATGCTGGAAAGAGTTTTTAGACAGTTTTAATACAACTACACTCAGGAAAAAACCCTATGCCTCTTGCCAGCCTTTGGTGAAGTTTAAGTGCATGGCATACATTAGTTTGTGAGGAATACTGGAGTTAGAATTCTGAAAAAGGTAAAGGAGGTCAGTGTAAGCTGTTAGACACACACAGTGCTAGAGATAAAGAGACCTCCAATGTATCCAAAATAAGCAGAAGTTATTTATATAATTATTTTGGAATCTCTGGACACCAATTTCTGTGTTTATTGTGTGTCTCCTACTGCCACCTCAATTCCCAAGCACTGATGAGCTGCACCAAGTTCAAGAGCTGTGTCATCACGTAGTGAAGGCTGGACTGATGCAACACATACTTCATCATACACCAGAAAACACCCCTCGTTTTGTTCCCCTCACCAAATAGAAATCTGATTTACCCAAGTTCTGAAAAGTCTTATTGACATTGCTTTTTCGGAGAGAAGTTCTCTCCAAACATCCCAAGTTAATCACTGAATTTGAAGTTAGTGAACTCTACAACTGCTAAGGAAACACAGATGACCATTTCTCAAGGCAGCATAACAGGATGAAATTAAGTGACTTTTGATAGACAAATTTATCATTCTACCTCTCTGTCAACTCAAGAGCCTGTGTTTTCTGGGAGAGAAACTTTGCTCTTCTTATTGTAAGTCAATATAGCCAGTTTCCTCTTCAAAGTAACATTTTTAGGGAAAAAATGCAATACCACTCAACAGTGGCCAAAAAAACAAAGCGTTCTTGCTATATACTTAAACACAATTTTAGAAACTTGTCATTAATCCACATTAGAAATTTGACCTCTGAGTCCCTTTAACTTTAGAAAAAAAAAAAAATCCTGCAATTTTCCTAACATTATTTCAGATTTATTATTAAGTCCTTATTTCAGACATATTTTAGATTATGTCTTTGTATCTGCCCATTCTGTATGGATTACGACTCTGCTGCTGAAGAAAAGCACAAGTTTTCTGAGCTTTTCTGAAAGTCAGCTGAGGAGGGGAAGGGAACAAGTAACATAGTTAAGAAGAGTACAAGCTAGTTCAACTTTATTCTTTTTAGTCTTCTAAAAAAGAGTTCTTCATATGAAAATGAATTAGGGTCACTGCTTCTGGGACAACTAAAAAAACCCTATTTAAATCAAAGCAAGGAATCTACTTGACTTTGCTGAATGTGTTCTGAACAGATGGGGTGCATGAGACATGAGGAAAGGTCTGGGAGGAAGCAGACTCTGGTACCTTGTCAGAGGCCACAGTCCGCTGATGCTTGCTTCAGAATATCAACACAGATAAATTTAGGAATAGACTAAAATGTCTGTCTCCTGAAAAAAAGGAGCAGTTGTGAAAACAAGTTAACAAAACAAAGTTCTTCTGTTCAGATGGGAGTAAATGGATGAGGCAGTCAGGTAGAAATCAGTAACTTACACTTCCAGCATTGGTCAGAACCATCTTCTTCACCAAGCAGATTTGCAAGGCCACAGGGACAGATTGGCATATGTTTGAACTCTGGCATATAATCAGTCAAGGTGTTGACTGAGTGTAAAACATGTTTTACACTTCTCTCATGCAAGCAGTTACTCAGTCTCTTGCCAGTGACTCCTGGTTTTGCTGTATGGGGTTTAATTTTTTTTCCCATCTGTCTTTTTGCCTAAATGAACATGTATCCCCTGTTTTTGGCTCATTTCCTGCTCCCGCTCTCCGAAATTGCCCCACTTTATTTTGGACCCTGAATATAAGTTCTTTGAACTTACTATACAGTATTATTTCTTCGTTTGCTGAAGCAGAAAGAAAACTTCATTTTTGCTGTACTTAACTACCTCAGCTAAGTGTTTGTTGGAATTCTGTTCTGCCTTCCTGCTAATTACTGCTATGGCTTCTTGCCAGCCATCATTTTGAAAAGTCAAATACCTGCTTCCAGATGAGCAGCAATGGGAAAGACAACAAAGAATCATTCTAAATAGAATATATGGCAGCATGAAAAGAAAGCAAACGTTTTCTTGCTGGGACAGTTGCCTACAAGTCCTGTCCAAGCAACATTCCTATGAAGACAAGGTAGGGTTTTGTTAAAATGGGAGTTTATCCATGTCTCAAAACCAGCACACTTTTCATCATGTCAAGGTTCACTTGGTGGAGAATAGCGGTGTTACCCTGCATTGCTTGTAGGTCTCTGACACTGGGACAGAAGGAGGTGTCTGGGACAGAGCCAGAAGTAGAGGACAAAGCAAGGCTGAGAACTCGGTGATATAAAATCACAGAGTAATTCAGGTTGGAAATGACCTCAGGAGGTCATCTACTCCAACCTCCTACTCAAAGCAGAGTCAATAATTAATTCACATGACACTTCTCAGGGATTTGTCCATTCAGCTATTGAATATTTTAAAGGATGGAGACTCACAACCTCTCTGTGCCAGGGTTTCACTGCCATCATGAAGAAAAGGCTTTTCCTTCCCTCAGGTCTGAATCTGTCCTGTTCTCGTTCATAACCATAGTCTCTTGCTCTCCTGCAACTCTGTAAAGAGCCTGGCTCCACCTTCTCAGCAACATATGGGAAGGCTGGTCACAGTCTTCTAGACCCCCCAAGTCTCCTCCAAGCTGAACAAACCAGTTCCTCATCCTTTGCTCAAGCGTTCCTTCCCTGACCAACTCCTGCTCCGGTCAGCATCCTTTTTGTAAGGCAAGAGCAAAACTGGGCAATCTTCCGTACATGGTCTAATGAGAGCTGCCCAGGTTGTTGTTATGCCTTCCTTGGAGAGGGAAGTTTAGTTTGCTAAACTTAGAAATTAGAAATGCATTTAGAAATGCACAGAGAGGGTAAGATGGTTACAGTTACCAAGAGTTTTCAGGTTGAGCTGCTCACCCAGACAGGTGTGCAAAAGATGGGAACTATCCCGCAGGACTCTGTATTCTGAGAGTCTCCATCTTTTGGAAACTGGGCATGGTGACAGATTTCCAGTTCGGCTGTGAGACATACAGAGCAGAGCATGTGGTACTCCAAATCAGGCATCAAAAATCAGCTTTTTTATTCTGAACAGGACTGGCACTGAGTCCAGTTTCCAGATGGCTTTCTGTTGAGTGTTTCTGGTGCTTAGAGGAACACAGCAAAATCAGAAGGGGAAGCCCTTCCCCACAGAGAAGGAAGGAATCAAGGAAACAGAAGTAAAAATGTGAAGAATAAGTCAATAATTAGTAAGTTACGTCACTTTCTGTGTCACTTCTCTCAAGTAAGGAATCAGCCATGGAACCTCTCACTTTCATGCCAAACAATTCAGTGTTTGACTCTCCTGTCTGTAGTAGCTTTGGTTGGCATTTTCCAGTCTTATTTATACATTTAAATGCAAAGCAACCCATTAAAATGCTTGTTATTTATTAATAAACCTGGTCTTTGAAAGGACAGATGCTTTTGTTTACCATCCCCTCAGATTTCAGTCAGTCTTCATATCGGTGTTTGTGCTCTATGCTATACAAAGTCCGACTTCTTTTGTTCTTTATCTGCTTTTGATATTTAATTTTTCAAACTGCTTGATCACTGTATTAGGGTCTGGTTTAGTTGTTTCAATATTTGGAAATGTTCCTTACAGCTCACTGATTCCACATTCATTCATTAATCTAATTAAAAGCCAATGGGAAATTTCAGTTTAAGAATTTGAACCCTGGAGTAGCTTTGGCTTCTAAAAGACGTCCAGCACAGCTGCAGGGCACATAATTAATACAGTAGGGACACGACAAAGCTGACGTAAGGGACTGCTAACTACACTCACCTTTAACCATTTGTCGATGTTCCATTTGTTTGTTGTGCTAGAGCCCACGTATTACCTAGCAAAAGACAACTCAAATACAATGGAGGGTAATGTCAAATCAATTAACTGAAGCACAATATACAATCAAATGTCGCTTTAAATCCAAGTTGTAGCATTACACACCATTGCACTTCATAGCTCCAGTACACAGAAGCACTCGATTGCATGCCCAGTTTTCGTAGCTGCATCCTGAAAAACACATCCTTAAGCACTCTGTACAATTGGAGCCATAAATGCTTATTTCATCTTATTTTCTGATTTCATCTTTCAAAATAGTAGTTGCAGTCTTAAGAGAGACTACCAGGACAGAGTAGGTCCAAATGTTCAGCTTTCTTTTCTTAACTCTGCAGATTACTGAGCATTGCTGACTTGTACAGGTACTGGGGAGAGCTAAAGCTATTTAGCAACTTAGAGGATTGTGCCCCATTAAAATTACAGGAATGTGCAAGCCTTCATCAGAAAGGTTTCTTTAATTGCTGAAATTTTCTTTCCTAACAGTAAGATTTTCCCCTGACATCCGATCTCCTGTAAGAGACTGGATCATTCTTGTAGTCTTGTATTGTGCTGCTGTGGCCTTAAACTCAGGCCCTCTGAGGAGACCAACAGAGCAAAGATACAGCAAGTCATCAAAAACAGGATTCCCTTTGGTGTTCATACCATCCTGCCTAAGGGCATCCCTAGGAGGCTGAGCCTGAAGCTCCTGGCTGCTGCTGAGAAGCAGTGGGTAGGATATAAAGGAATTGAGGCAAAATGCCCATTACCCTCTAACTCTACTGCTCTTTCAGCCTTTGCCTCTTGACCTTCAACCCATCCTATAGTTTCCTCACTCCTTACCAACTTTTCTCTTTACCTTCTATCTTACTGATGCAGAATTCAAGGTAAGAAATAAGCTTTGAGATCTTATTACTACTTCACGTCAAATACAACTTACTTGGCTGGAAGCAGAAACCCAGGCATCTACAGATTGTGGTAGCCAAAATGTCCAGCTACCTTTGCACGGACGTAAGTGGTGTATGGACAGAGGGCGGGGTGAAGCTGAGCCCCTAGCCCTGGAGAAGCTAAGGAACAAGTGTACTGTTTCTGTCAGCTGCACTGTAAAAAGGCAACTGTGTGGTTGCAGCGTTAGGACCCATGAAATACAAAGGGTGAGCAAGCAGCATTTTGAAGGGTAATGTAATTTTAATCCCTGGTCAGAGATTTGCTGAAGGCATTTCAGGTTTGCCACTGTCCACAGTAGAGCCATGCTGACGCCAGTGTGTCAGTAAGACACCTTTTCTCACATGCCCAAGCACAAGGCAGACACAAGCAGAGCCACAGACACAGTAGAGCACTGACCAGCCTTTCCCCTAATGCTGTACAGCCTATCGTGCCTGTTTGTCACACAGAAAGGGAGAGGGGAAAGAAATCTCCCCCAAACATCAGTATAGAATCTTCTGTGGCTTGCAGTCACAAATCAGCAAATTCACACAGACAGACCTAGGTCTGAGTGAGGCTACAGCTTATTTCCGTGCAGGTTATCGTACTGTGCATAGGATTTTTAAAGCACAATTATAGCCTCTGACATCCTACCTAAACGAGTGGAGTGGTCACCATGGTAACACCTGCATCACATGGCAGTGAACACCTGATAACAATCAATCTTGAAAACATCTTTGTAAAGAAACAGCCTCCTGGAAAACTGCAGATGGAGATTTCTTGCTGAGACTAAGAAGATGCTCTCTTATAACAAAATTAAAGCTTTACCTTATCATTTCATCTGACTCTCCCTCCATACAATCCTATTCTGTATCAGCTTACAATAGTGATAAAAAAGGACAATGGTTCTATGTTGAGAAGAGTGACAAACATCCAAGTACAGCTGGCATGTAAATGATACCTTCCATTCTTCCATCAGAGCATGAACTGTGTCTTCTCAGAATACAGCATGCTCAGGTTGCTGAAACAAAACATAAACATGCCTACCGTAGTGCTCCTCTGCCTTCCCAGGACACCACAATTTTCTGAAATGTTAAAAAACCCAGAAATTTCATCAGCTTCTTTCTCCCTTTTTTCTTTTCAAATCTGCAATTCAATTTCACTGATTAGAGTTGTCTTCCTCTGTGAGGATAGAAGAAGACGTTTAAGGAAGTGATGTTTGCACTAAACTTGGCACTGTGGCTTTCTGAAGTGCATTCTGACATCAGCCCTCCAGACACATCCAGCAGCCAAAGAGCAGATGCAGTTGCTGAAGTCTCGGTGGTTTTTGGCAGGTTGCTTTTTTTTTTTCAGCTCAGTTCCACCCTAAGAGCCTTTGGGTTGTTGTGACTGCTCCTCTGACTATTTCAACAGTCTGCTGCCTCTTGTTATCCCACTAAGGACACTGGTATGGGCTGATGAAAATAATCCAAGCAAATAACTCATGCACAAAGTTCAACCAGCCTCAGCAGTATTTCCGATATAGTCTTGCTATTTCCTATTTAAATTGATCCCAAATTATTGCTACTTTCAGTATTTGAAAGTCTACTGCTTCTTAATTTTCCTTTGAAAAAGACTGTTTCTGTTCAGATGGCTTCCACCTTTGTCATCTTCTATTCCCTCTACATTTACTTTTCCAAATAATTCACAGCTATAATCATCTATTCTGACAGTGTTTCTCCTTTATTCAATATGATTTCAGAACAGGAGAGCCACTGAATCTCTAAACACCATTGGCTGACAAAAGTTGGATATTCAACTCTCATAAAGCTAGTAACAAATCTGCACAGAAATTCTTTCAGCATCCTGGAGATGTGTGGAAAAACAAAAGCAGTAGACACTGCATGAGTCCAAGGAGGTAACGAGACGTCCTTTCTAACCTTACTGAAGTCTCTAGAATGGGCCCCTCTTTGCCGTGCCCTCCTCACTGCTGACCAGCCACAACAGATTATGTGCACGTGAACTGCTACCACAGGTTGTTTGACCTCTTCTGGGTGACTGCACAAAAACAGATTAGGAAAATGCTTCCAAAAACTCATTTCCAGAGAGATGGTTATACCCAGAACTAACTGCTTAAATCATCAGATGGACACTTAGGAAAAAGATGTCACTATTACTGTTCAAGAAGAGTGCTATCAGGATCTTTCTAAGAAAGAGAGTGCAGTAACTGGGTGGTTGTGATATATAGAAGTCAAATTGTACTTGTTTTGCTTAGGTAGGAAAAAAATCCAGTTGTCTCCAATTTTAGTATAATATTGGCCTCTACCTTCAGGTGTGTTTCAGGAGAAGAGCGAGAAGCAGACATAGAACTTAGATGCATGTTGCTTGGAAGCTAGAAAAATAAAGGGAATTGATGATATGTAAAATCTGCGGCAGTAGTTTTCTGCCCTCAATATGTTATGCAAATAATTCCCATAGCTGTACCAGGTATTTGTACTGTCTGTGACACTCTACAGGTCAGTGCTAGCCATCACGCACTCCTGTTATCTATGAGGAAGTCCGGCATTAAATCTGCTTGTGTGGAAGTTACATTTATTCAGCTGTGGTTCTGACGTGTGTCTCACAGTAAATGGCATTATTGCTCAACAGGGCAACAGACATAGACGATAGAAATATAATGCTCCAAAATCACAATGAAGAAGTCCCTAACAGTGTATTGGGTTTTAAGCTGTGCCAGGGACCAGTTATGGTTGCAAACTGCACAGAATCAAAGACAGAAGAGATCCATTGATTTCATTGATTTTGGCCAGGATCAGAAATCATACTTCAACTGCGTCCAATATATTTTGCAAAGGTAAGTGGCAATGGAACATCAGGCGACTGCAAGGGAGTTGTTGCAGCAATTGAGAAAGCTGCCTGTGGCTTCCTGTGCTTTATCAGCCTGTAAGACAATACTCCAAACCTGCCCTTCCGAAATCCTTGGTTTAAAGACAACAATGTAATCCATGCAGTGACACACACAATCCCATTCTACCCTCACTCTGAAAAAGCATTGTCGTAAATAACTAATTAACTACACAGCCTGGAAGCTGAACGTTATCCTTGCCACCAGAAAATGATGATTCATTTGTTTGCCACATCCATTTATAAATGAAGAATCAGCATAAAAAAATAGCAGCAAGGGTCAAAACCACCACGAATATTTCCATTACCTTCTCTATGAGGTCTACATATGCTTTTGCTGACAGGAAGATCACAAATCTTTCACCTGTATGCAGCCGACTCATCAGTGCTGCAGGAGCTGTCAGTACTGCAAGACTTGAAATGTATGCAAAACTGATGCTTTCTGATAAGGCTGCTACTATCCTTATGTGTATGAACTTCAAATACCAAATTCCAGACTGTGAACATGGCATGTGCCTTTTATGCTGCCGTTCATTTTTCAATGCTCCCTTAGGAATACAATCTTTATGTAAGCACACCTACACTGTGACTCTTTTTTATTCCCTGATACTGTGCAGTAGAAATAACTAATAAATAGCTTGCTGAAGTGTTATTTATACGAGTACCAACACAAACCCACTGGATTTAATAATATATTTTCCTTTTGTACTAGTGCAAAACAGTAGTGAAGTAAAAGCAGCTTGATAAAAATCTTATCTATAAAGAGAAAACAGGATCAGAACAGCAGAACCTTCAAGCAAAACAAGTTAGAAAGTCTGCCTTCTGAGTTCCCCTTTCAGATTCAGATTTCAATCCCTGGCACCTATGGTGAAGATTTTTTTGCCCTAGTCTGGTTATAATTTTCTAGTGTCAGTACTATCTAATGTCTTTTTTTATCATCCTTTCAGTGTCTCAAAGAGCAAAAGGAAAAGATAAAGCCTGGATTCTCTGACAGGGTTTGTCTTCACAGCGTGATTAATGAGGTTAATG
Organism: Atrichornis clamosus; assembly: GCA_013400975.1. Classification (NCBI taxonomy): domain Eukaryota; kingdom Metazoa; phylum Chordata; class Aves; order Passeriformes; family Menuridae; genus Atrichornis; species Atrichornis clamosus. Next base: position 19,484 of record WBMZ01010952.1, on the reverse strand, counting down.
TGCTTTACTGAATTTTAACTTGAAAAGTCAAAAAAAAAAAACCATCCCTCTGAAGCAGTGTGGAAGAAAGGCATCAGTTCACCTCATTGCTACTGGCATCATAGCCTGAAATTGCTTGAAAAGGCCCCAAAACATTTTAACATAGAGGGTCTCCCTACTTCTTGTATTGCCCTATGAAATGCTTTAGACATAAATCATTGACCAAACCTGGGACTAAGATTGGACTCAGCTGCATCAAGGTTCCAATAGGAATTTAGAGAGCAAGGGGGTCCTCCTAAAACCTCATGACTCAACAGGAATATCTCCCTTCTCTTTTACGTCCATACCTTTTTGCATCCCTGGTCTCCATGTGAGTCATTTAAAATTTGATTCTGATCCGAATTTTGCTTTGTATGCTTTGTCTATATAGCGAGTCAGAGAATGAGCCTTTGCCATCAAACTATGTCAAGATGCATCTTCACAAATTGCAATTAAACCAGCTGCTGCTATTACCTTTGACAGTGATTCTTCAGGTGACCTAAACCACTCATTTGTGACAGCCTCCTAAGGGAGAATTCATGGTAACCATTGCCTCAGTCTGCCTTCAGGTGAGTTTGCATCCGTGTTAGGAGCAGTCTCCTCAGTGGTCACCCCTACTAAGGCATTTTATGCTACTTGTTGAGAGGCACAGGATTATTGGCTGAATTCAGCTCCACTGCAGGGAAGGGACCAAATTTCTACAGACAAACCTTTCTCCTTATGCTTCCTATTCCCAAGACTGCAATTACAGCATCATATAGGCTGCAAGAGGCAAACTTTCCCTTTCTTCTGAAATACATAAGTATGGCATCAATTTAGACTGGGCAGTGCTTTTACAGGATATCTTTAATACATATATGTATAGCAGCTTTACAGATTCACCAGTCCTTTTTCTGAGAGGTGTAGACAGGGTGTCTCCAAAAAAACCCAACCCTTTACTGCAATTCCTCCTGGGTCCAGTACAATTGTATTGATCTGGAGCAATGTTTCCCCCTTCAATGTGATGCCCAGTCTCTGGAGGCTTTGAAGCAAAAAAAGGTGTCTATATTAAAGAAATAAAGACGTGATGTTAAGGTGGATTGAAAAGTTTATCCAACTTATGCTTACATCAGGGGGAACATTTCCAGGATCTCAAATGCAGGACAGGTCTCAAAGAGGAGGATTTTGTATAGGTTTGGACTAGCAGCAAGGAATTCTGCCTTCTGTGAAGCATCTTTGAAACCCAAGGGGATGCACAGTGACTTAATCCTCCTCACACAGCCTATGCTGAACATGAAGGATATTGGCAGGCATGATTTGTACGTTGTAAACTCGTATTTGAGGAGTTTATCTTTCAAAAATGGATGGAGCTTATCAATTTGCACATTTTTACCATTCCCATACACAGAGATAGGTGGGCTGTATGTATGAACAGATAATGGAGGGCACTTCAATTTCTGATCCCATGTTGCAACCATTAAGCTAAACAGCATCATCTGAAGTGAAATATGTTAAAAAATGACATTTCACAAGTTCTTTTATCAAGGTTAAAAAAAAGTCTATAGCTGTTTGGTAGGTTATCTTATGCTTAAGCTACATCTGCTTACAGTTGTAGTTCTTTCCTCTACGAGTAACTTGCATAAGGACATTCTACTACTTTCAAAAGAAGTTCCACAGATGCAGGGAGAAAACCAAAACTTTCCGTGCCCAGGGTTATTAACACTTATAACTCACCATTTAAAACTCTACATCTGTTATAAACATTCAGGAATGAGCAATGAATGAAGCTTGTTTTCAGCAGCAGAAAAAGTTTTTAAAAAAATCTGTCTGTATTAATGAGGCCTAATTAAGCAACTTTCCCTTACCAGTCCTGGCTCTAAGTACATACCAAATTCCTTACTTACTCTTTTGCAGCACTGCTAAGTATCTGCACTTCTCATGTGGAATCTCTAAGAATTTAAGTTAAATGACAGAGTGTAAAAATAACCTACTGTAATTAGGCGTTAGTTTTAATTACACAAGTTCAGATGTCTTTTTAACATACATTTTCTTCAGATCTTCAAATACAATGCTGAGGAACTCTGCTCTTCTTTTCAGTAGGAGAGCAGAGTTCCTGTTTCTTCCAGAGTGGTGACTAGTTCCTGTTTCATTCTTTTCTTCTGGGAATTCTCAATGTACACCTTTGGGATAATCAATGGATAGATCATCTGAGGGGTGTTCACTGCACATACACCCCTTCTCACCTCAGTATTTTTGTGTGTGCTGAGAGGCACAAGAGCAATGCTTTTGCCTTCAAACTGCTTACCCTGCAAGGCACTGGCAGCACCCCTATATACCTGCAGTGGACAATTTTGGATGTCTGTGGCATATCTATCCTGGATTTGAAAACTCTGTTGAGTCTAAAGAGATGACTGAGAGGTTCAGGAGGTAACTGATAATGTTGAGAAGGTCATAAAAAAACTGAAGAAAGCAAAATCTATCAACAGCTATTAAACACAAAAGTACTATGTCTCACTCAAATATCCCATGAGCTGCTGAGCACAGGACACATGGCAGATTATACACGGGGAAGTACCTTCATGTGTTTGTAGTGTTTTCCCTTACTTTTGGCCTCTCCCAGCAACAAGGCACTGTGCACTAGAGAGACATTTGGTAAGAACCAGCTCAACTGATCTCAACTGCTCTGGACAGAAATATAGAAACAAAAACAAACTCCCCACAAATGAAATCCCCATTATGTCAGTTCTAAGCAAATGAAAAACTCCCTTTCCTTTCCATACCAAAAAGAAGTCCAAGTCATTTAGTCAATATTGGTTGAAAACCCATTCCTTTCTATGACAAAGCAAAACATCAAGTTTCTAACAAAGATAAGACTACAAAAAATACTTTCATTTCTGATTTCAACCTCTAGAAGTTGGTGTGTGAGATCACCTCCAACCAACCTCACTGCAATCTCCTGCAGAGGGGAAAGACTACTCTCTCCTATGGCAAGGAGAAGTCAAATGTGTCTGCTGATTTTGGGGAGGTAGAAAGCAGAATCTGAAAGTGGAAAATTACAAGGGTATTTTGTGCTAGTAAGACATCAGCTTTCTGATGAAATGATCCTATTTACTGTTCTTTCAGTTAAGGGGGTTTTTTTTATTTCAAAGAAGCATTAGACAATGAAAAAGCACTCTAAAGACTGAAAGAGCTCAATCAGTAAAGAACCTAAGATTATTAATTTTGTCTTTCTATTGAAACTGTTACCCCTGCACTTGTGCTAAACTCTGCTTGAATGGTGAAATGGAAAGTTTCACACTGCACAAAGAGATGAACACACAGTTTTTTTCCATACTGATCACCCCTGAAGCCCAGCAACTCTGGTCTGGTGGCTGCAGAGGCAGCCCTGCAGTGCTGCAAGGGTGCCCTTCTGAAAGGGCACCAACAAGAGTAAACAATCCCTGTAACAGTGCTCTTTAAAGCAAGGTGATGATGAGGAAATTTAAAAGTAAAATGCCCCAAAGAAGCAACACCTGCTGTCCTGTCTACAGATACATCTCTGACATTGGGCAGTCAGAAGATGACAATTTATGTGATGTCTCTGCCATAAATAAGGCCACCAGCATAGATGTGAGAGCTGAAGTCAGCAGTTCCAAAACTAAATCCTCTTTAAAACCTATGATGAGAAGGAAAAGGGGTCAGAAGTCCAGACAGACCTCAGCTGCAGGTTGTGGTCACTTGCCAAAGTTTAACTAAAGCAATCTGGTCTCACACCAGGGCTCTCCGAGGGCTGAATGGCATTTGGAGGTGAGGGGAAGGCGGTCCCAGGGAAGACAATGAATCAAATCTGATCCCTAAAGAGATGCAGAGGGATACCTGAAGTGGAAAAGCAGAAGTGGAAAAGGGCTTTCTTCAGTCTTTGTTTTTCCGCTGTGCAGGCTGGACACAGCTGCAGCCCAAGGGGTTCCCTGAGGGTTAGAACTGCACATTTTCGCTCTCCCTGGAACAACAGCACCTCTGCAAAGAGCAGGAGAAGGAAAGAAGGAATCCTTAAACCCCAGGCCTACCCTCTGCATACTCCATTATAGCTTCATCCAATAAACAGGATTTTTGCAAGTGCTTTGTAATACCCCCTGCAAGATTCCTTGCTGCTATCAGTAGGAGAATGCAATTTTACACATCATGAAAACACAGTATTTATATCTGCATGTAGCAAATAACAAGAAGATGCATAACTGATACTAGTGGCAGAACAATAATCCTGAAGCCTTGATGATAAGACTAGGGAGAAGCATCTTCCAACACTATTGCCTTATGTTCAAATTCGCTGCTGAATCCATGATTCATTTCCCCCCGCCAATTTCATGTCACATTGTCACTGCACCTTCTCCTCCCTTGCCCCCACACAAACTGTCCTGCACAAGAACACACTGGTGTCTGTTAGCACCAGGGTATCCATCATGCAGGCTCTGTAATTGCATTTGCTAATGTTTCTTTTGACCTAATAGGCTGTGACTGAACATGTGATATTCCACATCTGGTGTCACTGAGATCAAACCTGAAATAAAACAATGGAAGGAAGCCTGGCACACTGAAGGTCACCTCCAGATTCAGAGTGCTGTGACACTGAACCTCAGGCAGTCTGGTGGTGCTCTTCTCTTCTCTCTGCTGTGTATGTACACCACTGAAATGATGGGAGGACTACCTGTGCAGCTGTTCTCAGCCTGGGAGTGAAAATAATTCTGATATTAATTCACCAGGTATTATTCCTAGTCCCTCTCTCTCTCAGATATGCAGAGCAACAGCATTCCCTCTGTTCATTCCAGGAGTGAAATCTTCCCTTCACTTATATTGAGGAAAAAGACAAATGCACTTATGCTTATTCTGAACACAGTTTACATGTCAATGCTTCACATAAGGTCAGGCCACACATAAGGTCAGGCCACACATCAATCAACCATGCAACTTTACAGTGACAAGCAGGCAGATCTATAGATTTTTTAATTTGCCTTGCTATGGAGGACATCTCCAAAAAAAAAAAAAAAAAAAAGCAGGGCCACTATGATGTAGAAATCCGTCTGAGAGGCTACTGTAGCCAGGCACAAATTGTAACAGATGTTCTGATATATATCAGAAGACAAAGTCACGCTCATTTACCTTCAACCTCCACAAGGCAGAGAGGTGCTGACACAGGACTCTACCCTTCAAGTCCTGGGTGGTCCCTTCCTCAGGTCTTGACTAGTTTGGGTCTAAACTGGCTAAAAATACCCCGTGAGGCAGGAAACTATTCTTTCAAGGACTGCTGAAAAGTTCTCCTAAGGATGCACTGCTTCCAAACAAATGCATAAACCCCCGATTGAAATAGAAATAGGGCAGGATACATCTCACAGAAATGAAGAGACACATGGCATAAGGCCTCAAGATTCCCTGTATCCAGCCAAGTTCCTTTCAGAGTTTAATTCAACATCATAAAAATATTCATGCATAGCAATTCAAGCATGCCCATTCGCACTGAAGAATGTCCAGGCTCTGCAGCCAGATTCTCATACAGTGCTCTTAGTTTTCTCTATTTGTCCTTAGCAATTTTTTGCTTCTCCAAAGAATCTTCAGGGCAGCATGAAAGAGAGGAGACACCAGGTACTTAGCAGAACTATCAAGTCTGTTAATAGCACCAAAGCTACCCTGCCCCAAATACCATCAGTCAGAGTTTTGTACTTACTCTTCCTACCACGTGTTCTTCTTAGGATGCATCAGTCAACCAGGCCTGCACCATCCTCTCAGTTTTCATGGTCACTGAGTTTAATGAGCTAACACTTGACTCTTCAGAGATCTGGGAACTGACTGTCAAAGTACTTGAGATGTATATATATGAAAATTGTATCTATGTGAAGAAAAAGAGCAGCTTGTACAAGTAGACTACTCTCCTGGAATTTTGATCTACCAGCTACAGAACTGGAGGCTGAAAAACAGGTACCAGATATCAAAAATTGACACAGAAAAAATAACCTGGTCAAAGGAGAACGAGCCACTAGTCCTTTACTAGTGCAAGTGGCAATTTCATCTGAAACTGTAAATAACTATAAAAAGAAAAATCAAAGTCAAGATTTACCAATAGCCTTTCTGAGATTTAGGTCAACAAGAAAATGTGCTGAACCTGGATATCCAGGAAGGCTGTATTTAGTAGAGTGCGGTTTCAGATTGCTTACAAAGTGACCCGAAATAGTTGAATGGACCTGGAGTCAGTGGCTGTAGAGAAAAACAAATTGAGTGAAAAAACATTGCCCAGTCTGTGTGATGACAGAACCTTTGCCTTGTGTAGCATGTCAATAAATGTTTCTGGGATGATAAACTTTTCACAATCATTGAATTTCTATTGTCACTCAGTAGGCACAGCTAAATCCAAACATCACTCCTTTGCCTCACTAGAGGACACAAACTCCTCAGTCTTTCAAGAAGCTCCCCTGGTGACACAGTGTCTATGCTGTGCCTTGAAGGCTTCATCTCACAACTCAGAAGGTAATGTTTAGCAGTGACAGGCTGGAGATTCATGAGAAAATCTGCTCCTACTTCACAGATCTCCAGATGAAGGATGGCCTTCAGCTACAGAGGAACACTTCCAATGCAGGATGCCCCATAACCATCCATGGCACCAAACCGCAATGTGGAGGGATCTCAACACAGACCCTGGCACAAATCAACTCTGACAGCAAGATGTGGCTCATCATCAGGCTGGAGAAAAGGCTGAAGATGTGAGCAGCAATTGTGGCCACAAATGGCTGCAAAACCACCAAGCCAAGGGAGGGGTGTGAGGCCAAAGCCAATGCTGCAAATGCTCAATAGGTGCAATACGACAGACAAATCGATGCAATATGGCAGACAAAGAGCTGCAGATGTCACTCCCCTTCCCCATGTCCCACACTCTTGGATAAGGTGGTACTTGCTGTGCTGCTGGGAGGTACTGTGATGCTGCACATCTGGGCTTTGTTGAAGGTCATTCTGTTTTAATTGGATAGCTGCCCCCACTACTCTGTCCCAGGGGAAAAAAACCAAAGCAAAAAGATCAAGGTTACATAGTAAAAATGCTTTTTCAAAATCAAGTTGTGAAAAGTAAGAATGGCTTAAATGAATTTCTGAATTAGAAATAATCAATTTGGTGGTGTAACAGAAAACTTCTTTTGATCAGTTTGGCTTTTTTGTTTTTTGGTTGTTTTTTTTTTTAATCTGAACCATCCATCACTCTAAAGCTCTGTACAATTCCTGCATTATCTCAGCAGGCACTGCTGATTCAAAGCAAGGATTAGTAACAAATCTGTGCCACACCACAGCCATTAAAACAGCAAGTTAGTGGATGGGAAAAGGGAATATGCATCTGATAACTAAGATGACCTTTATTTCAGATATTCATGTTTGATTACCAGTATCTTTCTGGTTATACAGATCCACTAGTACACCATAACATTACAGCTTTTCCTGAATAATGGAGACAAAAATAAGATAGTCTTTACCACCAAAAGAGTGCTGCATATGCAGTGCAAAATAGTGAAAAACCACTGGAACAATTTTATTCTTCTGAATAACGAAGATACTTTAATAAACGCTATTAAACCCAAGCATCAGTACCAGCCCCAGCATTAAGTTGTTGAATACAGAACAGTTTTTCTATGGGAAATTTATGACCAAAGGAAATGTTTTAGCCTTGGTATTTTTATAGCATCCATTCTTTTTTTAATGGAGGAGGGGGCTATCCAAGACTTAAAATAGCATTTAAAGTGTCCTCTACCTTGAAGAGGAAAAGCAGCCTACATCAGAACACCCTGCCACAGCTCCTGAAACATGAGATGACACCTGGGTGTAACTGCTGTTGCCAAAGCACATTCATTTAGTCAGCCACCACTCTCCTCGATAGCCATCCTGCCCAGTTTAGTTATAAAACAAAACCATCCTGATCTTTTGTCTCACTCCTCTGCCAGTATCATTGATGCCATTGTCGAAGGGTACAGCCAGGGGTCCTCAAGCCCTTTCCAAGTACCACAGACCTTGTTTCCTGAGCTGCTGCTGCTCTGCCACCTCAGCTCTGCCTCTCTCACCCACTGGCAGTTGCCTTTCCCAAGGCATTCAAGTGAACATCCCGAAAACTCAGCTCCCAAGATGAGAAGTACAGACAGTTAATGAGCTGTTTTCCAGTGAGTTATTACCAAGTGCAGCATGACCCAAGAAAAAAATAAAATAATTAACTACTATTTTTGTTCATCTAATTTAGAAAATGAGGGCACAATTTCCTCCAGAAAGCAGATGCCACAGAATTATTGGTGGGTGTTTCCTGGTATTTTGTTCACAGTTTAAACATTCAAATTGGAGTTGCAATAAGTGTTTGTTGAATGTTTAGCACAGCTAAGCTCTATTTTTATCTAGAGAAGTATCATTTCAGATGTCACAGTTCACCAACAAATGCTGAGCACTGTGTTTGTGCAGAGTGGCATTTCTCCTAGGATCTACAACTCCAGAGCTCCACTGAAACATAACTAACAATATAACACATGTGTTGTAATGTAACACATAGAGATGCAGCTCCTCTGCATCTTCCATTTGCAAACAAATTGGTGCTAAACTCTGTCATATCCCAGCATCGCTCTCTTCTCAGCTTCCCTTCCTCCTCACCTTGGCTTCCCTTCCTCCTCACCTTGGCTTCCCTTTCTCCTCATCCTTCCTCCCTAAATTCATAGACACAAATCTATAGAAAACGTGCCAGAACACTTTCTGAAGAGATGTAAAAAGGGGAACAGTGTTGTTTATATTCCTCACCCAAAATAAGTGTATGTGCCTTTTATCCAGTCCATATGCTTATTTTCTTAACAATTTTTGAAACTCCCATACTGATACCAGACATGAACATGCCATAATATTCCTTCCTCAGCTTCAGGATTTTTTCCCCCTGAGGATTTTGCTCCTCTGAACATTCCCAGAACATCTCCAGCCGCTCCCAAGTTCAGTGCTGGCTGTGCTGGCACTGTGCAAACACAGCTCACAACACCACTGAGCTGTTTTTAGCTCCCATGCTGCCTGAGGCTGAGCATCTTCCCCCTCATCACATCCCATTTAGTGATGAGCCACCTATCTTCATGCTTTTGAATGCTACACTCTCTTAGGAGATGGAGCCTAAAAAAGACATGTTCCTTCAAAAAACATGTCTCTATGTGTTCTGCTGTCAAGGCCTTTGCCCTGCAATCAGAACCAGATCTTATCCTGCACCTCTTTTGTTCAGCTGTATATACAGACTGGCCCGCTGTCTTGTTGGAGCAGTTCAGACTGGCACAGGAGGAGTGAAGCCAGATCCCCCTGCCAGCTCCTGGTAAGACGTCTGAAAAAATATCCCCATTTTGGGATGATGATAATTGTGTCTCACCTTTGATGGGCTCCTGCTTTGCTAAGCCTGAAGGCTGGACCGCCTTCCCTGTCACAGACACAACCGGTGGATCTGCTGCCATCCACACATCAAAAGTGACTCCTGTCAGATGGCAGCTCGGGCTGTCAGCCTCGCTTCTCTTCCTCTATGAAATACTGACGTTGGAAAGTCTTAACAAGGAAACTGGGATTCATCCTTTGCTCCAGAGATGGCACTGCCGGCTGTTATCTCTGCTCTCCAGCTCTCAACCAGGAACGGAGCAGTAACAAATACACTCACTCCTACCCTGAAAGGTAGCCATACAGAAAGGTCTGGGCTGGAAATCCCAGCTTTTTGATGGCTTTAATCAAATAGAACAGCACTGGGAGGAGAGGAGACAGTGGGGAGGTGTTGAATCATTCAAATTTAAATTGACCTTTTTTTCATTTGCTTTGATTCACCTCTTACACAATTTTTCTGAAAAGGTACGGAAATGAGGCCAAGATACAGGTTAAAAAAAATAAATTACCATTCCCTTCAAAATGTATGCCTAGAAAAATTGCATAGTTAAAATATTTATAGTAAGGACTAATCAAGCCATTAAGTATAATTAAAAAGTTTCATTTTATAAAATGGTACATCTCTGAATATCATCTTTCAGTTCTTCCAGCATATACATATTTTTTTAATTTTACACTATAGAACGTCAGGCTCTAGGTTTTACAAAAATCTAAAGAACAAGCAACTTTTAAAATCATTAAGGTGTGAAGTTTTAATTGACTCTTTTGGTTGTCAGAATCATGAGGCAGATATCACTCCTTGTGGGTGTGCAAAATAGATCAGCTGAATAAATTTGTTCAGCTTTCTTCTATGCTCTGTAGACCACCAACTGCTACTTCTTTCTAAAGAAGCCTCCAGTTTTGTTTTCCCTTTATATGACAAAATCTAACTCTCTACAAAAGCTGGATTGTTAACCAGTCACTTAATTAACACAGTGAATATACAGCTGACTGTCTTATTAAATCCCTTCTGTATCAACATTCAATTTCCATGGTAAGATGTGTGAATTATTATAGTTGACTCAAAACAAGACATTATCTCTCCTTAAATGTCATTAAAGCCAAGTAGATTTCCATTTGGAATTATTTTAATACTCACTAAAGCTAAATGAATTAGTGTCGTGACTTAATATCAATTTTTTTTTTAGTTTCAAAACTTGCTAGAACAGAAACAACACACTGAGTCTCTCGGGAAATCTGTTTGAGAAACACATCATCCCATTTATTCTGTTTTACTTTGGAGTGCTCCTTCCATCTACCTGTAAGTAATGAGAATCCGGAAGGAGAGAGGGAACGTAAAAGTGAGTTACTCATTAATAAAAGGAACTGCGTGGACAGCATGTACGCTCTCTTCAAACTCTAAGTAATAAAACTACCAAGTCAGAACAGAAAAAGCTAGCACTGCCTTTTCAGTGAGCCTTTTTCCTAAAAGCATTGTGCTGTATGATATACACCTTCCGTGTTCAAGTGGAGAGCTTCCAACCACATCAATAATAGGTTGTTTCCATTAGGAATTGGCTGAAATTTATTTTTATTCAATTTAATTCCTTCCACAATTCTAGCTCTTCCAGCAAACAAATGCAAGTTCAAGGCAGAAGAAAACAAATATTCTTCCAACTCTCACACACTCATCTTCTTGAGCTTTTTTAAGCTCTCCGAGGTAAACAGCAAGCACTTTAGTGACAAATTCTGAGTAATGATGGGGAAGAGCGAGGAAGTGGTTGAAAGCACAACTGGCTTCTTAATGCAAACTCTTTTATGTTACTCAGGGAACACATGTTCAATCACTGCTTATGAAACAGCTTTGACAACATGGAGAAGAGCTTTTTGCTTGATGTTTGCTTAAATGAGACATTATCTATTGTAGAAAAAATTGCTTTTATTTTATTTTTTGGGGGTTGTCCTTACTATTTTTTTTTTTTTAAACAGAAGTTACTCACAGTCTTAATAATATATTAGTGAGTGGTTGTCTTTTCCGGAGACTTTGTTACCAAGAGGTTTCACTGCACTCCAGCTGTTTCTGAGAAGACATTTAAAGAAAACATCAAAAGGGTAGTACAACAGAATTTCTAACACCTGACCTTTCCAAGAAGAAAAACAAGTGAGACACATTAGAAGAACCCCATCCCCACTTAGGGACCTTTCTTTTAAACATCAAAATCACACTACTGCACATGATGCCTACTTCCAAGAAAGAAGTAGGCTCGGTGTTTCATTTTTGAACACAGAACATAACGGTCACATTAAAGCTTTAGCAAAACATGTTTACAGAAATCCCTGCATTTTTATTGCATTGTATTGTGCCTTGGAGAAAGCTTTTCTTAAGTGAACAAAAGCAGCAGTAGCAGAATGAGTTAGACTTGAAGCCTGAAACAGATCACATGCAGCATACTTGGAAATTGTTTAAAAACATTGAATTTAACCGTATCTAAGGCCAACTGTATTAGCAAGGTATTTTAAAGCAGGAATTGCAAACCACTATGGTGTTGTTAGCATCTATTTGTTATTTCTTATTAAAGATATGGTCACTGGCCTTCTTTCAGTCTGTTAAATAAGGTTCCTCTTCCCTGTTATATTTTTCATGCATAGATGATTAACAAGGACTTTGCAGCAACTTTTCAGAGGCTCAGCTTTGAACATGGAATGACAGGGTTGTGGGACAACTCAGGCTGGATGGGACTCAGGATGCCCCTAGCCCAGCTCAGCACCAAGGTCAGATGAAGCTGATCAGGGCTGTGCCCCCTTGGGGCTGGAACCCCCCAGAATGGGGCTGGCACAGCCACCCAGGGCAGCCCACACCTCCGCCTGCCTGGCTGCTTTTCCTTGTGCACCATCTGAACCTCTCTGCCTTAGTTCAGCCGATGCCCCTTGTGTCTCTGGCTCTCTCTTCTCAACCACGTCCCCACGGTACCAGGGGCTGCTGTCAGTGCTCCCGGAGCCATCTGCCCCCAGACTGAGCCAGCCCGTCCCTCGGCCTTTCCTCACGGGGCAGCTGCTCCAGCCATGACCAAGATGCTTTTGATACTCTAGAAAATGGCTCCTTCCCTGGAGGAAAGTGCATCCTATTTTGCAAGGACACAGGAAAGGTGAACTGCACTGACACACTCCACAGCATCATATGACTCCTTGCATCAGGGGTGGAACTGTGTTGCTGTGTCCAAATCCGGCTCTGCTACCGGCAGAGTTACAGCTAAACCAGTGTCTCGTCTTCCCATTATGAGTTGTCTCTGTAAGAGCATCCCATCCATGCTCTGGAAGGAGTGGCAACAGAATTGCAGATCTCTGCCCTGCTCCTCAGTTCCAGCGTGGCTCTGTGGCTCTCCTTTTTTCAGAACAGTTTTTATAAAGCCAATCCTCAAAATTTCTAGTCATACAAACAGCAGAAAAACTGCAGCACTCCCACTGTATTGTGGATTTAAATTAAGATGAAGTGCCATATGATTGCTCAACACCTTGTTGTGTCATCTGTCAAAGCCAACACAGCTACTGACAACTGGCTAAGCCCTGAGAAATATATGTACTTCAGGTATGAGGCAACCCATATCCTTCTACTTGGTGCCATGGGAGAAATTCTGGTTACATTTCAAATACTATTTTCAGAACTGCTTGCCCAGTCAGATATAGAATTTCTAGACATCATCTTCCTATCTTCTGCTTCCTTTGGTCCTCCTATTCAACCAAACCTGGTCCACAGTAGATGGAAGAGACATAGAAAAGTCTCCACATAAATACTTACAGGGCAAATCTTACGAATGCTATTTAATGGAAACTCCCTTAACGAAGGATTTAAAAATCCACTTCTGTAGATAGAAATTGCGTATGAACAAAGCATATCATGTATTGCCCAGGAATAAAAGCTATTTTTGATGAGGCAGAGGAAGGGCACAGACTCATCTCAATGACAAACTCCTTGGCATCACTCAGTGAAATGCCACAGAGCACTTTCATTAGTTCGTATGAAATATTTAACAGCTGGCAGTGATTCTGCATCTGTCTGAGCAAGACCAAGGTACCTTTTAATGAAGAAATTATAAAATATCAATGGGTCAGATGCTCAGCTAAAGGAGACAAATGACACAAGATTCCAAACTAGGCCAACCAAAACTTGAAACTTGAGCCTGAGCAAAAGGCAGTACTTTGTCCAGAACACAAACTTGTATGAATTTTATTCATGCCTGTCTGGTATCTGCTTCAGTCACTAGACATGATACAGAGATCCTGAAATACCACACTTCCAGGTGCTCTCTGAAGTGTAAAAGTTATACACACAGCTACGGAGCTTCCATATCAACACTCCCTAGGATATAGGGTAAGTCCAAGATGCTTCCTAATCAGAATACGTTATGTGATGGAGAATATGTACATGGTTTAATGCAATACTGTCCTGAAAGTATGAAGAAGTAGCACTATTAAAAACTCTGGGCACACAAACTGCAACTTCCTTTCTCCACGGTTCTAAATTTTTCTCGGTTCCTTTTCTTTTAAGGCCTTTCACACAGGTACTGCTAACTGTTTTGAATTCACAACTAACTCAAAACACTGTGAAGAGTATCCTAGCGACACTACCCTTCAACAAGCCAGCCTGCTCCATCAGGAAGACCAAATCCAGAAATGTGAAGGCATCTGGGTTTGTCTTCTAAAAACAGCTTGTGTTACTCTACTGAGGATCACTTTAATACTTGTTTTAATGGATCTGCTACCTTCTCTCTACACAAACTGAGTTGCAGGGTGTCGCTTCAGTTCAATGCTGACTCTGAGGGAGGGGTTTTCATTGCAGAGGAGGAAGCTGTACCTATTACCCAAGAGGTGTTGAATGCTGCATGTCTTCCACAGCACCGTGGTCTTCAACAACTCCAAAGCTGCATTACCAATCACAGTTCCATGTTACTCAGGAGCCTAAGGGCAAACTCCTGATTTCCAACAGAATTTTGTCAACTGGTTGCAAAGGTAATTGAAAAAGGATAAAATAAAAGACTGTCCATTTGTCCATGAGGGCTGGAAAGCAGTATAAATTATTCCCTCTGTTCTGCATGAGCAGGTATTCAGCTCTGCAGGCATAAATATCACTGTGTACTATCAACTTAGTCCACTTCCCTCTGTTGGATGGAATATATGGACAGGATGGGGAAAGCCAACAGAGATACCTTTGCTATCATTATGTACGCAGCAAATACTGCTTAATCTGTAGATTAAAAGGAGAAGCAAGAAGAAAAAAGCAAGAAGTACTCCCTGATCTGCAGTTGTTTCTCTGGGATCTTCCTGGGGACACAGAAGATGGAAGGTCTTTAATTCAGAGTGCACCCCTGCAGCAAAACCCAGCACAGAACTGCCCCTACCTCTGGGTTCAGCACACAAAGATGTGTGCCACATACAAAATCAAAGGCATGCAGAAAAGCTTCTGCTCCGTATATTCAGTGCTTTCTATGCTCTGGGAAGCCTCCTGTCCAAATGCCTCAGCCTGGGTGCACCTGGCCACAGCTCCACACCCAAAGGCTGCTCAAGGTAAGTCTCCCCATGCACCGTGCAAACCTGACCCAGCTGGTAAAATCGTCACCTCCCTTTGCTGACAGGGGTTTTTTAGTCTCTAGTCAGATGAGCTGCCTCGGCCACAGCTGAACCATGTGAAGGATTCCTGCTCCCAGCCCACCTCCCCCATCCCCTGGTCTCTGGGCAGAGGCCACACTCCCTCTCTGCAGGATGTCACTGCCGTTCCCGACCTGCCAAGGCAAGGGCAGAGGTTTGCATGCCCTAGCCAATCTTTCACCACAGCACAAGTTAAACACTTCCACTGGCAGCGTTTTAAGATCCATCCCTTGGAAGCAGTTGAACTGAAGCAGACTGGGTAGCACCTACGTACAATGCTACATCCCACGTTTCTGGGAGCGACGCAACCGCTGCTGAGGGTGGAGGGTGAGAAACTGCTTAGGAGTTGTCTCTTACACCGGCTGGGAGGCACCCAGCCCGGGGTGTGCGGTGGCAGCTACCCGGAGTGCAGGGTAGGGGCTGTCTGGGGCTACCAGGAGGCCAGGTCCTTGCACCAGAGAAGGAAGGAGGTTTGGCTCCGTCCAAGTGCAAGAAGATGTGGCAGGGCAAGATGTTACATGAGCATTGTTCCCAGAGAAAAAGACATCACTGTGCATCTCATCCTTCCTCTTGTTAATATAAAACAAGAGAATAAAGTCAAATGTAATTGCCATACAAGCACGGTGCTCTGTGCTTGGTGGGGAACGAAGGCTCTAATATATATAAACAGATTTAAAAGATGTAGAAGAGACCTATGTGCAACTTGAATGCAGACAAGTATTTTCAAAGAAATCAACACTATCCACTGAGCACTTTACTAAATTTGTTTCATTTATGTATGTACATTCATGCCTAGAAAGCAAGGCCAGTTGATACGATTTCTACAACAGGAAAAAAACTTGCAAATTGACTTAATATACTATGAAATCTTTCTAAAAAATAACCCAAACAAAAACAAAACAAAAAAAACCAACTAAAACCAACTCCCCCCAAAAACCTACCCACAGCAATTTTATAGGGAGATAATGAAATAGAAAAGAAAGACAAGTATTGTGATGATATTAATGTTGTCAAGACAAGGAAGGAGAAAATAGGCAATTGCCTGTAAACATAGCTCTTAACTTTACTTATGTAACAGAACAAAGAATCAGAACAATAACCACCACTTGAAAGTCAATAAAAGCAACATGTATTTATAAAGGTCTTGCTAGATAAACTCACAATACCTTTTCATATTTCTCCTCCATTATCCTTCTCCTGTCATGACATGGGGAGAATGTTACAGCACCCCACTGCGCAGAGAAAGCAGAAGAGGACATTTGGATGTAGCCGGAACCAGAAGAAACAGCAGTGGCAGTAGGCAGCAAATTAAAGTCTAAACAAAAACTTGTACGCAATTCAGATAAACTGGTTGTGAAAGAAACTGTGTTTTATTATGAATCACAAAAGAAAATTGCTGCACCATTGACTATCAGCCCTGCATCAAGAAGTATTAAATTATGGGCTAGGAAAGCAACATGTCAGCTTATGAAGTTGAGGAACAACAGCGTTTGTATATATAACTCATTACCAGAAACATCTCGATCAAATAGAGCTTATTTTGAGAGGACTGTGGAGAAGAAAAGTCACGATCAAAACTTCCAAGACTGTGCACTCCCAAGGAGCAAAGAAATTGAAAAACATAATCACCAAGCCTCGAGCAGCAGAAGTTATAAAGCTCAGCATCCTATGGAGCAGCCACACAAATTTTCTGATGTCTATTAAGCTGAATGCTTGTTACAGCTCTTCCTTCAGTGGGGCATCAACCTCATCTCCCTCATCTCCCTGGTCACTAGAATTCTTGAGGTCTGTAAGATTTCATCACTTTGAAATCTCTATTCTTCTGTTTATTTTGGTTGAAATTAATCCCCAAGGGTAAAAAAATTACACTGAGGCAATGAGTGGAGCTATCATTCAGACAGCATTATTATTATTTTACCTTCATCTCCTTAGGAAACCAGGCTGAAATGAATATAGTTGGGGATGAAAGGAAGAAATAACGAACATAAATCTAAAATGGGAAAAACTTCTAAAACCAGAATTCTTCAGTCAAGTACAGAAGACATTATTTCACGTGAGGAAAGCCAGATTTGGGAGCTTTTCACAAACAGATCACCATTTCTGACTTTCTAGGATTTCTGCTAAGCCATACTCTTAGGCTGCAATGAAAATCTGGATGATCCCCTTGTAAAAACGCAAACACCAGAATCTTAATCCATTCTAACACAGATGTTTGACTGTCTAAATACTTCTACCAGACAAGATCACTTGGATTTACTTTTGTAATTCTCCCCTTTCAGTGCTGGGGGTGATCCCATGGACCTGACTGGCAGGTCTGGATGCCACACAGTGGAACAAATCAAGCCACCAATCCAAAATCCTGTTCCACTGCTCACAAGACTATTTGAGAGAACAAGGTGCACCCTAGGGAAGTGTTGGAGTGAGTGGAGGCTCTTTGGACATCAAGAAATGGATAGAACACCCCAATTTCCCTCACCTTTCTCCCAAAGGCAGTCAGGAGGGAGCCATGCCTAAATAAATGAGTGTGGTGCTGGGGCATCCTCACCAGGACGAGAAATTAATGAAGTCCAGCAAAAAGCCCAGCAGGAATTCAGGGGACGTATGATCTTGAGCAGGTGGAGAAAACTATACAAATGATTCCTCACAGATTTTCCATCCCAGGTTTTAGAAATTGAAGCAAGCAGTTATGTTCTAAAACGCTCATTAAAAACACTCATCAGCATACTAACAGAAAATACTATTTTTAGAGAATAATCAATAAATGGACACAAGGGAACAGTTTTGCACTTTCAGACAGATTAACATGACCTGACTGAGTTTCTATCTTTCCACATTTCATGATTTGCATCAATATTTTTTAAATTTGTCATGATTTTGAAGTTCATGTATATTTTTATAGCATACTGATGTAAGTTACGCTGTTTTGCTTAAATTTATAACTGTCATGATATGTCTAATACAAAAAAAAAAAAAAGTAGACCGGTCTCTGTTCCAACAGGTGTATTTCCAAACCAAGCTACGGAACTAAACCTTCACTCAGTACACTAAAGGGGTTACTTTCAGAAGTTATTTGGGTATTTCTAGTTAAGTTTCAAATTATCTTACTTGAATATAAGTATTTGTTATCAACTACAATGTAATATTTCAAAAACATCATAGCACAAACATTCAAGTTCAAAATTTTAAAGAGAATATTAAGAATTGAAACAAAAAGCCCCAACAACTCAGACCATACTCATCCCTATAATTTCTTCAGTGAGAAAAGGTAAACAAAGCGTCATTTTCTTTCCTTCAGCTGTTTTCAAGGTCTCTGTTCTGATTAAATTTTTCATCAAAAACTGTTTTCTTTCCCTACATAAAAAAGGTGATAAAGTTATACTGCATAAGTCAATATGCCCTATATACTTCCACATTCACCAGTCCTAACCACAGTGCCCCCCCCCCCAAAGGTAGCCAGGAATTTTATCTATTACTTCAGGAATTTTTAATAATCTTTTACTTCTCTCTTTGCTAAAAACACTTGCCTGCTCTGCAGAGTCCACAAATAACTTCAACAAATGCTGAGAAGCATCATTTATAACTGAATTAAGAAATAATTCTCCTACTGCCAACATTCTGTGGCAATCAGAAAAAAAAAATCCTGCCTTGCGCATGATGTAAGTACAAGGACATTCCTTGCAATCACAGAAAGCTGAAAGTCAATGATGTATTTTAACTGATTTTCTAGGAACATCTTTTGCATCCACAAACTGCACGTTAGTTGTTCATTACGTTGTCCGTGCAACTTAAATTATGGACTTTATGCACAACGGCTATGTCTCAGACATATATTTTAATATACCTAAGCAATAAATTATTCTGTAGTCTTCATGTTGTCAGCACTGATTAATTTGACCATACAAACATAATTTCAGGAAGGAGATGTAGTTAAATACCGCACCTGGCATACTTTTGATTGCTTTTCTGCCAGAGAAAAAGTCATTTCAGTTTCCTTCCCAATGAGAGGCAATCTATGTATGACACCGATTGGCGGTTTCCCTAAAGGTTAATACCTGGCGTTAATAAACATTAAACCTGGTCAGCCCGGAAGCATCCAGGGCAGGGAGGCATGGCAGATTATCCGTGACCTATCCCGAAGAACGCCTGGGATACGGTCGGGCACGGGATACCCCGTCTCCAGGACCACCCTGAAGAGCGGTTTCACCGCTCTTCGCCCGGAGCCGCCGCGCCGCCCGCCCTCTGCTCCAAACTTCTGCCCTTTGATGCCCAGAGGGTGCCCGGGGCCGGGTTGGCTGGGGCCGGGAGGGACGCGCACGGTACCTGGACACTCCGCGTCGCCGGGAACGCTCCGGTTTGCGGGCACAGGGCGGGCGGCCCCTCCCGCGCCTCCCGCCGCTCCTGCGGGATGTTCCCCGCCGGCAGCCGGGCCGGGCGGCCGATCCAGCCCCGGCGGCCGATCCGGCCCCGGCGGCCACGGCCCGGCC
>WBMZ01010951.1:0-50171 GCA_013400975.1 Atrichornis clamosus | reverse complement strand
CAGGCCTTGCAAAACCATGACAGCTATAAATTATCCTGTCTTTTTCATGTTGTCACTAATCCTCTTTCTCATGAAAAAATTATTTTAGACTACTTCTTCTGTTGCTTCCTTTGCTGATGCCTTTAGAAGATATTTTTCTGACATTTTTTTTTCTTCATTGCTATGTCTATTTCACCTCATCTTCAAGCATTTTGGAAATTAAGCCCTTCAAAATACCCTAAGTATTTCATTCATTGTTTAGTTAATATAAAATTAAGGACTCGTTTCTGGTCTTTTTATTGAATCTGCATTCTCATGCATGAAGTTATTCAATTTATTCATTAGTTTATGTTTGTTTTGTCAAAGAAAATTGGTGGGAAGTGACTTCACTGTAGAGAGAGTCAGATTATGATTCCAGCTTCTTCTTGAATTTCAGTTTCTTTTTGATGTAAAATGTATTCCTGTTTCCTTTTAGAATGCTCATTAAATACACTCAGTAACCCATTGATGGTTTACCCAGTTTCAGACTCACTGTGCTGTGTAGACTGCCCACAGGGGTGCAGGTGCTTATAGATAACATTGCACAAGTGTGGGTACGACATTTTGATGACTGTTTGGATACAGATGCTCCCCTGCCATGTCGATCTCTAGCTAACAAGTCTATACAAGCCAGTTTAAGTCTTTTCACACAGAGTTTCAATTACTGTAGCTCCTGGAAGCATAATACTGAGACAATACTGAGACAATACTGAGACAACTGAATCACTCTCCATATAACCGTTTCTGGCGTGACATGGCTGGATATGAGCCCCAGCTAGCAAGCCCACAAGACCCACGTTGTCTCTCCTCAGTCATGCAAGTGGTCTGTTGCCATGTCAGTGGCAAAGAAGTTCCCTCAACAGGAAATACTTGAGGCACTGAGAATATATATATATCCCCAACCATTCTCTGTTAAATTGTCTGCTGTGTTCATACTACTGTCTGCAAACCTAACAGGGATTTTGACAGTCTGAAATACACCACTTCATATCCAATAGTTACATCATATCAAAGTGGTGCACTCTGTGTTTAGTGCAGGTGTGTTGTTATGAGCCATTCTTGAGTGAGACTGATCATTTATGACTTAATATGTGCTGCAATATTAAAACTTGTCAAGAATTCTCAGTAGCATACAGGCAGACATTCTGAGCTAATATTTTACAGCTGGCAAAAAAGAAACATATGTTCTGTTATCTTCCAGGAGACTTCACTTTCATCTCTCGCTTGTCTAAAACTATCATTTTAGATTGAGAAGGTGTGGTTACACAGAAAAACAACATTTTAGAAAACATTTTTTCTTTTTATTTATTTGAGACATGAAGGACAAAATTATTTTTTTTTTGTTTATAAATATCCACAATAAACTGAAAAAAAAATTGTCAAGCACAAAAATCTAACAATTACACCATTCTAGATAATTGGTAGAAGGAGTGACAACATCTGTACTCTGACAAAAATAAAACTGAACAATTAGAAAGTGAATTCTGATGTGGTAAATGAGGCTTCAGCTATTGCAGGCACACATTCCCTTATTTTCTTTATCAGCAGATGCTGATGTTACAAAACCATAACTAGCAATTGAGCACAGATGGTTATCTCTGTTCATCACAAAAGCTCAGAAGGGAATAGACACTTAAATAGAGAGACCTCAGTCACCCCTATCAGTAAGTTTCCTGTTCTGACTTTCAAACAATATGTCTCCTAACAGTTTTCCAATCACACACAATCTGCACATCCAGAGAGGTAACCTCAGTTGTGCCCAGCACAGACCAGGCAGTAAATGAAAGCTGACCTCATCTGGCTGAAGCACAGATTTATGTTCTCCCACAAGTGGATCTGCCTTGGGCTTGAGTTATAATGACTCCCTTAGCACTCTGAGCACAGTTTGCTCCCTCCTGTCTAAAACTCACCCCAGAGACAGATAACTATGGTAGGTGTTTGATCACTGCAAATTTTTTAAAACTTTTTTTTCCACGCTATCCTCACCAAATTCCCAGGTACATACAGCAGTGCAGGCTGGCTGAAGTAAATAAATATTTCAAATGAAATTTAAAATTCTTCAGATTGAGATAAATTAAAAATTTTGACATTCTGTGGTTGAATTTACTGGACATGAAGCAAGGAGCACAATGGCAGTATGTGGGGTGGGTAAAGTTATCTTCCTGCTATTCCAGGAAAAGCAATGAGATGAAGAGTAAATGCTGCCCAAATTAAACATGGATTAACTCCGTATACATTTAATTATACCACAGAACAGGTTCCCTCTGATCCTCTCCTTTAAAGATGAAAAAAAGTAGTTGGAGCTAAAGAAGAAAGTTCAAAGAAGTTGTGAAATTCCCAGAAAACTTTTGTGACCCTCTGACTTCTCTTGACAGAGCCATATGCTGTAACTTTAGTGGTCACAAGTAGTTGCAATCTGTACATACTGGCCAGTCTCTTGTTATGTTTTACAGAGTAACTCTGTGATATGGATCTCTCCAAGTCATAGCACAACTCCTGCTCCAGAGAAAGATGTGTATAACTGGTGAATTCAATTTCTATATCTTGGTGCTTAATTACAAATAATGTGTTCTGATGAGCTTCATGAAGCTTTATTCAGTTCATAAAAAAAAATTTTATACATCTAATTGTATTATACATGTATATTTATATAGTACATAATCTACATAAAATATGAGATATTATGTATTATGTAACATATATTATTAAAATGGCCTGTGAAAATTCCAGTTTATCCTAAACTAGATGGAGTGGAATGTATCATTTTATGGTATGTGAGTTAATGGCTCTTAAAATTGGTACAGTCAGCAACTGCACAACTGTGTGAACATAAAAAGTGTCTACACCTCTTTTGAATTAATGTTTCAATAGCTCTGAACAGAAGTAATTTGGACTCCGTACATTTGCTTAATGATGTTTTGTCCAGTTTGGTTTGGTTTTGTTTGGTTTTTTTCTTATGGCCGGTCATTTTCCTTACATGTTATCTCTTTAAAATTCTTGGTTACAATGACTTAAAAAAACCCAACCCTGTGTGTGAACAGATTGGTGAGTGTAAAGTACATATTATGTAAAAAGATAGTGGGTGTGTTGTTGGTGTGGCTGTCTCTCTCTCTCTTTCTGCTCGCTTGAGACCATTAGTCATGCAGAAAAACTGGTACAGTTCTATATGATTGCTATGCATGCAATCAAACTAATGCCAGAAACTGGAATAGGTTGATATGCTGTGGAAGATATTGGAATTGAGAACCAAATGGAAATTTTCTCCAAAATAATGGTTTCTAGTGTCCACAATAGTGTTGGCAGAATTATCTAAGTATGAATGAAGACCATATGCTAATGTTGCTTGATTGACATTTAAACCAGGAAGAGTTGCATGTGTTTCTGGAATAAGATGCTTGTAAACTAGTCATGAGGTGGGTAGTGCTGGGCGGTGACTTTTATATTAATGAAAGCCCTTTGTAATATCTTTTATGATTAGCATATTAAATACTGTATTGCCCTAATGTTCTTTTCTCCTTATTTAAATAGGTCACTGTTTGGTGGAAACTAGAACAGAGAAGTATACAAATGAAAAGGAGCTTTGTGATCTACATCTAAGTGTCCAATTACTGGTCTCAGGCTGCTTACATCTTACCTACTCACAGGTTCTGTTAAGCCTTATTCAGTATGGTTTTAGAGTGCATAAGGGGAAAAATCGCCTAGTTAGATTATCCATATTAGACAGAGGATATTATGTTATATGTAATAACATTGTAGTATCTGTAGAGGACTGGAGGATAAAGAATGGTTCTGAAGGTATCCACCAGCTAAATTCAATGTCTTCCTTGTGCTGAGGTATTTTAAATTAACACCTCTCCCTTTTTCAAGGAGTTTAACCACCAGGCTCTATGCTTTTTCTGCTTGGGATATTCTCCTGGGAAGGCTGTGATCATTCTATGTAACACCATTTTCTTTCTGCCACAACTATTCATAAGACAAATACCTGCTGAATCTCTATCTCCCCCTACCTCAGCACACCATGCCTTGAAACACTGTGCTGAGGTGCCTTGAAAAAAGAAGGAATGGCCAGTGTCGTTTTTCAAAGAGAGTAATAAAGGACTATCTCCTGAAAGGCAAACTTTCAGCCTGAGGCATCTAAGAACAGAGATATATCAAATATTTCCACCACTATTGTATACAGTGCTGGATTTAAGTCACACAAGGGTTTTTAGTGATCCCAGTTGAAATGTGATAACCTATATTACCATGCTTTGTGTTCTTATTTCTTCAAATTTTATTCTAAACCACATGATTTTCTACTCACTTTATGAAAATTTGAAAATTCACACTTTTTCTTCAGCTTTTGTATGTTTAGAATATAAGTAGCAAAGAGCTCAGCTGGCATTCCAAGCAAATTCTTTAAATGGAGTCTAAGTATCTAAGAGTAGCTTCAGGAGTTTTCAGATCCATCAAGTGAAATTTTGACTTTAATTCAGTGGGAATAATGCACAGTTATCACACATCAATTGAGCCATGGTATCTGACTATGGGTATCCTTTTAGCCTGTGACAAACAGAAGATAACACAATTTGGTTGAACTTTCCTTATTTTATGTGTTAAGGACATGTATGCGGACAGGTAGAACATGACAGACAAAACTTGATTACAAATCTGAGTCCATGGAATTTGGTGAACTGCAGCTCTGACCAACATAAACCTAAGAGCAAGGCAACCATAATAGTTCCAAAATATAAGAAATGTGAGGTCTTATTTTATGAAAAAAAAAGAGTTCTATGTGAAAGAAATTAAATTAAAATAAAATCCCTAAACTTTAATTTACAATCAAATAGCTGCTGCTGATTGTTTATGCCTTAGATTTATATTTTTTTTTTATCCCCTCCTCATATGGAGGATTTATCTCCTTAGTAGATACGTTTCCATGTTGTTACCTCCAGACCTTACCACATTGAAATTTTCAACAGCATATGGAGCTTATTTTATCCTACTGTGCAGTTGTTACGAATGTAGTTTTGATTTTTCTTTCAGATTTTCTTTAAAGGGAATTATTGCTAAAAATGCATAGTGGGAATACTTGAAACACTTGATTCAGGTAAAGAAAGCAATTTTAAACTTCATTGGTCAAAATAAAAACTACCTAGTACACTATAAAGTCCCTTTGCTGGATGTGGCTCGGGAAGGTTTTCATTATTTACAGATAAACAGTAACAGATGTCTGCAATAACCTGTGGCCAATTTAGAAACTTCTCAAATAGAAAAAGAAAAAATATATTAAATGAAGAGTTGACAAAATGATGCAAAACACTTTTGGTGATGTTGACTTTATTGATCACTATAAATAGCAACTGTGCTCTGCAACTTAAAAGAATACTGCTGACCTCAGCAGCTCAGACATGTAATGGAAGGTTTCACTAGTGTCTAAAGGATGTTAAATGAATCCTTTAAATTACAAGGTGAGCTGGAATGTGTTAGAGAAGATGAACATTGCTTCACTGTCCCAGGGAATGCAATGTGCTCTACTCTGGAAAGATTTACTAATGTACAGCAAGAAGAATAAAGCAAAGAATGCTTAGTTTTCACTGGATAGAATGGCTGAGACAGTATCTCAGTGTAGGGAAGGGCTATACCATGTGTGCTTCACCTCTTTTAAAATTACTGGAGTAGTGTTGCTTTGATCTAACAAGAACATCAGTGCACAATAACACTAATTATGTGTTTGTTATAACACTATTTAGGAACAGATAACACAAAATCTCAGCATAAAGACAAAATCTTGATAATTTTTTTCTTAATAAATGGAATGATAAGTATAGAATCATAGAATCAAAGACATTGAGTCCATCTGTTAAAGTGCCCCAGGTTGCTAGGATCTTCAGCCTGGGAGACACAGGCTTGATTTCTCACTTTCTTGACAGCTCTCAGCAAGATTGTGTTCCCCATTCTTCTTCCTCTTACATAAAAGTGTTGCAAAGTATAGTAATGAAGACAAGCAGAACATGTCCGGGAAAAAAAAGTTATTACTTAAAATATAAAAGAAAAAACCCCCAATATGTGCTGTTAACTGTAGTCTGGCAGCTACAGCTACTTTTATTAAGTTTTTTGAGAAATGGAAGAAACTCTCCTAAATAGGAGTCACCTTGATCATCACTTTCCTGATCTGATTATGATGAAGGCAGCACACAGTACATTGAAAAACAATGGTTATGATAACAGAATGCACAAGAAGGAACTGAAGAAATAAAAGGCAGAATTTTGGGCAATTGCAAGGACTGACTCATTTTCTAAAAATACTTGTGTGCTATGTGATAAAAACCAATAGATACATCACCAACTATAATGAGTGTAAATAAAGTGCTCTACATATGTAAAATTTTTTAGGTAACTGAAATCAGATGTTCATGAATATTGCTCCATCACAAGTTAAATCCAACAATTAATTACTAGACTGATGGCCTGCCATACTTTATAAGTAACTGAGAGAAAATAACAGTGTAGCACAACAGCAGTGAGTACAGCAGTGAGATTTTTATTTTGTGTTGCACCCATCTCCCTTTCTCCATTTATATCTCATTGTCTGCTATCTTACCAGGACAACTGCACTTCATTTCTCCATTACTGAATTTATACTTTGAACTTATAGTGCTGCAGATGGCAGTACTATTGATCAAAGGACTGCTCAAGCCTGAAATATCTAGGGGGAAAAAATAAGGTTTGCTTTAAGTGTAGACATGAAAGCACAGAGAACAGCAATGAACATTCATATCAAGCAGTATCATCCAAGCTTAAGAACATGTTTGTTGCTGAACACTGAGCACCAATCAGTGAATCATTTGGGGAGAATTAAGAAACCAAGGAATGAAATTCCATACTTTAAATACTTGAGATATTATGCCTTGAGGTTACTGACTTACTGACAAGAACTCACAAACGTGAAAACTCTGGTTTATGTATGGCAGAACCAGGTTCCTGTCATGGTGTTTTCTTAATAAAACTTTGAATCTCATTTCCAGTAATTAATATGAAAAAAAGGTTTTTCTTGATTTTATATAAGAGTGGTGCTTAATTGTATCCTAAAAACATGTTATATTTTTTTATTCTTATTTAAATATTTTTAGCTTCTGAGACTTGAACTAAGCACTAAAAATTAAAAGAGAGTTTTGATGGATGTATTAAGAAATATTCTTATATCATGTTTGACCAACTTGATTACCTCCTCTAATGAAATTATTGTCTTGATAGAGGAGAGGAGAGCAAAGCATATTTTTTACCTTGACTTCAGTAAGGCTTTCAACATTGTCTTTCATAAGATCCTCATAGAGGAATTGATGAAGTACAGGCTGGGTGAGCAGACAGTGAGGTGGACTGAAAACTGGCTAAATGACCAGGTCCAGAGGGTGGTGATGAGTAGTATAAAGTCTAGCTAGAGGCCAGTAGCTTGTACTGTACACCAAGGAACAATATGAGGTCTGGTGCTATTCAGTTCTTTACTGATCTGGATGGTGGGACAGAGTATACTGTTAGCAGATGTGCAAATGACACAGAGCAGAGCAGAGCAGCTGATGCACCAGAAGGTTGTGCTACCATTTAAATGGACTTTGAGAAGCTGGAGAGATGGGCTGAAAGAAGTCTCATGACATTCAACAAGGTGCAAAATCCTTCACCTGGGGAGGAACAACACTGTGCACCAACAGATGCTGGGGACATACCCCTGGAAAGTGGGACCTGGGAGGAGAAAATGACATGGGAGTTACGGTGAAGCTAGGAATGTATCCTTACAGCACAAAAGACTAGTGGTATTCCAGGCTGAATTAGGCAAAGCATTGTCAGCAAGTCCGAGGAGGTGATCCTTCTCCTTTATTCCATACTCATAAGGCCATACCTGTAATACTGTGTTCAGTTGTGGGGTCCTATACTAGAAAGAGTCCTGTGAAGAGCCACTAAAAATATGAGGGAAGCGGAGCATCCTTCCTGTGAGGAAAGGTTGAGAGAGCTGAGACTGTTCAGCCTGGAGAAGAGAAGGCTTTGAGAGTTCACATCAATGTGTACAAGTACCTGGGGGAGGGTGTAAAGGAGACAGAGCCAGGCTCTTTTCAGTGGTGCCCACTGACAGGACCAGAGGCAATGGGCACAGACTAAAACACAGGGTGTTCTGCCTGAACATTAGAAAACACTTTTTTACTGTGAGGCTGATGGGGCACTGGCACAGGCTGCCCAATGCGGCTGTGGAATCTCCATCCTTGGAGACATTCAAATTCCTGAGCTTCTGGCTATAAGTAGTACTGTTAGAGCAGGGAGGTTGGAGCAGGTGTCCTCCAGAGGTTGCTTCCAATCTCAACCATTCTGTGATTGGTTCTGATCTGATAGATATATAGTTTTGAACTGGGTTTCAAAAGTACCATCTTTTTTAATTTTTAAATTTTTTAATTAGATCTTCAACTAGCACTCTCAAGAATGCAACTAGAATATCCATGTTTCTTTTCCCACCTCTTTTCTCTATTAGGTTTTCAAACCAACACTGCCTGTTCGTGAACTACCCAGGTTAAAGACTAATCAATATTTTTGCTACGTATTATAAGTAACATGGTTACAAATATAGTGACTAAAAGTGTGGAAAATTGAGTAGTGCAGAATATGATTGCCTGACCTGTCTCATAGTTCTTTGTGCCAGAGAATGGGTCAACCTATAATTTATTTTTCTTACAAAAAAAAAAAAACGAATGGAAACAACAAATCTCTCTGATGACCAGGGTGTAATAAAACTGTGAAATGGGGAAAACTATTAACTGGTGGTGGATAACACTTTGCACTGATTTGGGCTACCAAATGTCTTCCTTTCATGGAGAGTCAATTTATAAATACACTATAGAAAAAGAGATAGGACTCTTAAACTCTCCTTATTTTTCAATAGAAATGCATGGCTTTCCCATTTTCTTATTTTCTGCTCTTATGTGAACAAAATCTCACAATTGTTTTAAAGCAAATTACCCATACTGTCAGGTCATATCTCACTTATGCCCCACACCTGGAGTGTGTTTGAATTCTGCTCTCTTTCAACAACTTGTATGAGCCTGCTCGTGCTAACACAGTACAAATATATTGAAGGACAATACAGATAAATCTGATATTAGGGTATCTTGATCAAAATGTGCAAAGGGAAATGGTTGCTGGTGTTATTTGTTTATTACATTTATAAGTTTCAAATTAGCGTGTTAAAACGAAGTCTTTTATCAAGAATATCCTAATGGATTTTATTAAGTATGTCATGGTTTAGGAACAGTATTCCCTAATTTAGTAGTCCCGCTTAAACCACACCATCGCTCGCTCACTCTCCACCTGCAATTGAAAGCACAAAAGGCAAATATCACGGGTTGAGATAAGAACAGTTTACTAGAAGTAGCAATGAAATAAGAAAACAAACCACAACAGCAAAAATATCAATATAAAAAAGGTGTTAAGACAAAGGAACAATTTACAAAGTCTGTGACAATATGACCGACTCTTCCCCACTACATTTGCTCCCCCTTGGAAGGAATGTCCTCCTCCGCCAAAGGGAGAACCCCTCACTTCCACCCCTGGTAATGACTTGAGGTGGTACAGAATAACCTCCATAGCCACTGGACTAGTTTGGTACTAGTGCACTATTTCAATGTATCTGGATATTTTCTCTCAGAATAGGAGACTGCTGGTTTTGATCTCTTATTTGTTCTTTGTTCCACCTCCAGTCCTATGAAGGACCTGCTCTCATAGCTCCTACTTCCATGTTCTGCTCTTCTGCATCGTTAACTGGGTTATCCATAGCCCAGTCATCAGAAAGGGGATTCTTCAGGTGTTTGATCATGTGCCCTTTCCAAAAAAATACCTAAGAATTCCAGGCAAGCATGCTTCCTCTTCTGAGAAGGGGAAATGCAAATGTGCTTAGATCATCTTTGCTTGAATATTCTGCATGAATCTGGGCAATACTGAAATTGATAATACTATCTTTCATATAAAGGATGAGACAGCCAGACATGGAACATGTTCATGTGCAAGTAATTGCATTCATTTTCATGAACGTATGTGTGTGAAATGCAATCATCTTTATGAAAACATGTTGAGATTTCTGCTTCATAAATTATATTGCAGTCATCTTTCAGACTCCAGATATATCCACTGGTAACTTTACTAGCTTCTTACCTGTCAGATTTCATTACAGAATGAAAACCTGGAATGTATAACTGAGGTGATACATTGAACACAGTAGGTCCCAAACTCACACTGAAATTTAAAAGATCCAAAATTGGTTCAGTGCTGAACTTTATCAAAAGGACTGAAGCTGTGACCACTTAAAGGAAGTGCCATGTCACTGTGATAAGAGTTTGAAGTCCTCTACTGACAGGAACACTGACAATGTTCAAGATGTATTCATTCCCCTGTCTCTTTACAGAGCAGCCATAATGCACATCAGTCACTTCTTCCAAAATGTCCAGGCTGGGCATAGACTGCAAACACATTTACTGGTGCCATTCAGCTCCATCATCAACCCTTATGTTCTTTTTTGTTTTCACTAGCCTGACACTTAAAAAGGAAATCAGCAATTATTTTTTAACTTGCAGTATCTTCTGAAGAAACATTTTTTTTTGGTGATGTTAGTCACAATTTACTATTAACTATAGCATTTAACACAACTAAATGAAAGACACCTAATGTGGGAAATTATCTATTCTTCTATACGAGTAATCTTGCCAGACTTGCTGGTGACAGTGAAGTGAGGGAGACCCAAAATGGATAGCAAAATATCAAATTGTACATCATTTTGCATTTCAAATATCCCACTTGGCAATCAAAAATATAGAAGATGGAAATAAACTGTATATTAAACTTTAAGAAGCTGAACATCTGTGCTTTTTAAATTAGAAAAAAGCCACATATGCTAAACAAAAATACCAGACTGACCAAACTGTTCAGAAGCGTACTTTTTAATGAAAATCTGATTGTGAAGCTTCTCAAGTTGTATATATGAGAATCTCATTTATTTTAACTAATTAGCATTACTAATTAAATTGGTCTTAAATTAGCAAAATCAGACATACAAACTCATACCCATTGACAAAATAGTGTTGTTACCTTTAAACTTAATGCATCCAACTTTTCTTTTGATTCTTTATTTCTTTCTTTGTACTAGAGGTTTTTTCACTCCCAACTTGCAAAAGACCCTTAGTTTTTGCCTGCCAGTAAGTATTTTATTTTAATATTTAATAATGCTCAGTAATTCGCTTGGTAGATAAACTAGAAAATTCTGAAAAGCAAAATACATATAAAAAATCAGAGCCAGTTCCTTTCTGTGATAGTTTCCAAGACAACTAGACAAGATGGGAAAGTCGAATACACTTTTGGATGCTGTAGATGTGCCAAACTGCAAAAAGAAGTTGAATTACTTCTCCACAGTGAAAGAAATGGAATATAACAGAAACAATACTTAGTCTCCAGAATCTCCATGTTTCCAAGAAAGTTAAAGCAGTAAAATTATTTCACTCAGTTCTGCTGCTCAAGCCATAAGAACATAGCTTTCCATGAGGGCACTAGTTTTGGAATAAGCTATTTCTTTCAGCATAATTAAAAAATACCTGCTAATGTGCTTAAAATAAACTGAAAATAAGAAAGAAGCCTTTCAACTTTGTATTACATTAATTTACCCATGTGATTTCAGATATTAACTGAATATTTATGGAAGGTCCCAGAGCACTCAAGTTGAAACTAAAGCAGGCAAAATGTTTTTTTCTTATGGAAACATAAAAACATGTTCAGACATAATTGAAATCTAAATATTGATGTTATAAAAACATTTTAAAACTATAATTTATTTCCTTTGTGTAATTTCAGTTACTGATCTGCAGTATTGAAAAATTAGCCTATCCATACACAAATGTTCTGCAATAACTAATTATTTAGTTTGTAAACAGCTGTCAAAGTTTAATTTCCTTTTTTCAATGTCAAACTATAATGGTTAAGAAAAATGTTGATTACTTGTTTATTTTTATGGTCTGTATAAACCGGTTGGTGGGTGGGAATTTTCTTTATATGCAGAGATACTGGGAAACCAAGCATCACTTCACTTTCTGGATGAGTTTCAAACCTAGAGTTTTCTTATCAAGAACTTAGGTGGAACAGATGTATGCCTATAGATCTTTTTCAGCTTTGATATTATCCTGTGTTTCATCAAAGTTTTGTTCCACAAAATGTTGCAAATAGTTTTAATCATGTATTACCTTTCACTTCCTGTAGGAAGTCACCTTTTTTTTTTTCCTGTGGGGCAATTTAATTGACCTGAAAATGTCAGCTCAACAAGATGTGATATCACCTGTAAGTAACAAGTGTAACAAGTGTTAGCAGGTGCCAAAAATCTATCCTAATCAAAAGTAAGTAGGTATCTCTTGCATTTGGGAAAGTGCACATTTTTAATTTAAATATTCAGAGCTTTTGAAACATGATCTTAAAAGCCTCTAAAGCAAAGTCTGAAGCAAAATAACCAGCCTCACAGGCTATCTTCAAAAATTTTGCAGAACAATCAAGTATTCTTGAGTATAATTTTATTTACTTTTCAGTTGGAATGAAGTTATAAGATTCAGCAGACAATAATATATCCTTTAAACTTCTTTTTTAAAGGGGTAAATATTGATCTATTTTCCTTGGTGTGTACTTGGAAATGAGATAAACTGCAGTGCCTGTAACTTTATAAACTATCAATTTAACTCTAGTAATCCAACCAGTTACACTATAATTTGCCTAAGTCTGTTGCCTAAATCCCTATGTGGATAGGAAACAAGTAAAAATGAATCTTTCAATTTCACATTATTTACTTCATGTTCTTTAAAATACACCCCAGATTGGCACAAACCCAGATGCAGCAATCAAGGTAAAAGGAGGGTGTGAACTAAGTGAAAGATGGTAGAAATTTAAAATCTGTTTGTTCTCGGTCCATGGTGTATGTGTCGTTTCCTGTATGCTTTGTTTAAGAAGGTGCGGCTGGGCGGTAGGAAGGAGGGCTGCCAGGCTGTGTGTTCCTGCTGTGGGTGGGCAAGCCAGTCTCCTGGAGACAGAGAAAAAATACTCTGAGAACGAGTATGCTCAGCTGGGAAAAATTTCTGCAGTGCAGAGAAAAACTGAGAGACATAGCAAAGAAGGATTCTCTAACATCAGAGGAGTCTTCAGAAACGAGGTGCAACAAATGTCTGAAGCAATTAAAAGATTAACTGCAAAAAGGACAAAGACACAGTAGCTGTAGAGGGAGGGGCAGAAAGAGAGAAGGAAGGAGGGGGTGAATCCTTTCAATTCTTCAGTCTTGTCCCACTCAAACATTTTTCTTCTTTTTTCTCCTGTTTATGTGGTGTAGCTAAATTTGTGTATTTTCTACAGAAAAGTAGTCATACAGGTAGAAAACCTTTTGACTGGTTACGTCATGAATACTGAGGTGAAAAGAGAATTTCATCCCAAAGCAATGGCTGGCGCTGAAGCTAACACAATCTGACAGTTTGTTATAGTCATCATATTGTTCTTACTTCCAAAAATCAACAGCAACAGGTCCAACAAGGCCTAGAATCTAAGTTCATGCCCTAAAATGACATCTGATCTTTTCATAATTTACAGCTTTCAGAAAGCATCAATAAAGTTCTGGAAAGTACAGAGAAACCAGTGCAGTCTGAAGGACAAACGTGAAAGTTTATGCAAAGTTACCTAAGTGTTCCCTGCTGCGTTTTTCTTTGCTTCCTGCTGGTCTCACTGGCTATGTGAATACTTTATCCACCTTCGAATGAGGCATAAGTGTTCTGAAAGAAACGTCATTATTCTTTACCTGATCAGTTTGAGGGCATTTCAGAGAATCTCGCTGTGAAAGCATTCACATGGCAGTCAGATATTTTTCTCCCAGAATAAGCCTATGAAAAAACTGAGAAATTCTGCTAAGTCTGATATGTGTAATTTATTCTAGTCTTGATGTTCTCACCCCTCAGTGCCAAAGACTCAACCAGGTTGCCAACATGCACAATATAGGTATAGGGCGCTAGCTGATGCTCTAAAGCATTGAAAATGCAGCTAATATACACTTTCTGCTAAATAAGAATATTTAGGAACTACATTAGTAAAGGGATACAGATATGGTTACACCCCACTGATTCTAATTCTTTGCTTCTTGTTCAGTACTGCATTATTTATCAGAAGAATAGTTCAAAGGGACAAAATGTTCCTTTTATTTTCCATTCATCAAGAGATGAATGAGGTCAAAAAAATTGTTAGCTTTTTAACATTGTTTACTCAAACATTGCTTATTGAAATAAAATTAATAAAGAGATAGTTTGAGTTCTACTATCACATTTCATTACTAATCCATTTTCATTTGTTTAGATTTCTCCTGTTAATATCTTATGAAAAAACTGTCTTAATCAACAGTTTAATGAAAGCAACTAATTCTATGTTGTCAGTCCAAACTGCACGTATTGCTGCTATTATTCCGCTGAATTTAAAGATGAATATAGCTATGTAAATTTAGGTGTTTTCATGCTTTGCTAAATCCAGGTGTAGTATGATCATGGAAAATTGTTGTACATGTATCAATATCCATATCATAAGGATTAATCAGTAAAGCTAAAGTACTTGGAGAATTACAGCTGAGAAATTAAAGCAGTATGAAAGAGATCAGCCAGAGATGAAAAACTGTAACTAAACCATTAGTAATCCTCTAATTCAGGAGATGTTCTGAGAAAGATGAGTCAAGGGCTTTAAAATTAAGGTGAATAAGGCTTAGCCTTTAAAGCAACTCTTTCTTCATCAATGTTAAGTACTGTTATCAAGCCATAGCATGAAAGAGTGTGAAAAAACATATCAGAGAGCACCTAGAAATCTTGAGAAAAATGTATTGATTCTGAATTTTAAATTCCACATAAGTATGCAAATCTGTGTGTACTTTATTTCATTCCCAACATACCCTTAAGCATCTGTTACTGGTACTTGAAGAAATGACTTATCAAATCTATTTTAACTGAGAAACATTTGGTATTCCTGATTGTCAGTGAGTCCAAAAGCTTTCAAAGACATAGTTATGACCCTGAGACTAAGCTCAGTCGGTTAGATCATGGTGCTAACAAAGCCAAGGTTTTGGGTTTGGTCCCTGTATGGGCTATTCACTTAAGAGTTGGACTGGATGATCTTTGTGGGTTGCTTCCAACTCAGAATATTCTGTGATTCTGTGGTGGTTTTTTCATCCTTGTTTTTGTCCTGGGAAGAGAATAGCTTTAGAAAATTACTTCTCTGTTTCTGTCAGTTTTTCCTTGCAAAGTTCTAGATACACCAAGCCAGATCTATGTTTGCTTAAACTTTGATTGTTCAGGTTCTGAGGATATTCTTCTACTCTGCTCCTGGATAATACTTTTTGGAAAGCAATGTAATACAGACTGATTATATGAAATACACTTTTTCAGCAAAATGCTAAAAAATTATGAGGAAAAATTAACGTTAATTATGGCTGTGAGTGTCAATCTGGCATAGTTTCTTGGAAGAAGAAAACCATATTTGAATATTACAACACATCTATGAGCCAGCTCACATGTTTTTCATCTTCTGTTTGAAGGTCCTTATTTTGGGTTTGTTTGAGTTGTTTTTGATTTGAAAGGCAGCTGTATGATACTGTGGCTCATTTCTCAACTGCATGGATTTGCCTGGCAGTTTCCATTGGCTAGAGAGTCGAGTACTGGTATGCAAGGAGAGAGGGAAATGTGGAGGTCTTGTTTAAGAATTGCAAATGCTTGTGTAGAGCCTTGAGACCTCACTGGGGAGAATGGACTTCCTGCGATGAACCTGCAATGCAGAAAGCTCATGACAGTGTCCTGTCTG
Source organism: Atrichornis clamosus (assembly GCA_013400975.1). Lineage (NCBI taxonomy): Eukaryota > Metazoa > Chordata > Aves > Passeriformes > Menuridae > Atrichornis > Atrichornis clamosus. The sequence continues at coordinate 34,295 of WBMZ01010951.1, read as the reverse complement.
TTGAACACCAGCATTCTGTAGTAACATGCCAACTACTCTAGAAAAGAATTTGTTTCGCCACAGATTTTCAGTGCATCTTTTGATCTCTGTACCGTTTTTTGACAAATAAGACTATTTATGAAGTATTCAGACGAAGTATGCATGTATTTGTTATACTCCAAAACCAAAGCAGAATCTTAGAAGCTCTGAGCAATTTCAAAGTATTGAATCCTCAATGTGAATTCAAAATGTCTTAATAATAAATGTTCTGAACACTCTCTGATTTGTGTGGAGATTTGTGGGATACTAGGTTTCATTACAGATTATTTTAATAAGAAACATCTATATATGATAACACCATTTTAAAATGCAAAGTAGAGAAATGTTTAATGCAACTTTAAATCATATTCTTATTTATTAGTGATATAGTATAAATATTCTCTGATACATGATACCAAGAGATTTTCAAAACTTGTATAAATAATTCACAGATTCCTTTTACCCTTTGAGCAATGATCACATCAGGTTTCTCCTCAGCTAGGATTATGGCCCTATTAAAAACTGTCTGCCTGAGCGGTTCTATAAAAATGCTGCAGAGATGAATCTGTAACATTATATGGTATCAACTACATTATCATAAAGAAGCAGTAAGAAGTAAATAGATAGAATGATAGTCTATCATGCGAACCACACAATCAGCTTAGAAACGACTCTAGGAAACCAATAGTCATCTGGGTCATTCTTTTCCAAGGCTGGATTTTTCACTGAAATGAATTTCCTAGTTCTAAATCACTCAAATGAAAGTGCTTTATCCTCTCCAACTGGGACTTCTAGTTATTTCCTCACCATTCATTTGTTCTGATGCTCAGCCTAAATTTACTTTTTCTTAGTTTCATACCATTACTCTCAGTTATTCTGACAGTTTATAACAGAGAACTTTATGAAACTGTTCCAAGATTTGTTTAAAAGAAAGAATAAACTTTTTTAAGTGCCTGTGCTAAAAATGCCAATCTTCAGAACTTCACAGTACTGCCATATAGAGGATGTCTTAAATTTTCTTCTTAAATACATTAAATCACTTGATAACAAGATATGTCTGCACCTTCACACATATATATGCATATGCTTACACATCTCTGTACAATTTTAGAAATCCAAGTATCCTTACTACCTCATAATTTTAAGGTAAGTAAACTTCAAAGAATCTGTGAAACTGCACATCTATAGACCAAACAGAATGAACCAAAGTAATTACATTTTTCTTTGAAATGGAACAAGAGATGTGAAATCCTAGTACTCCCTTGTTCATATCTAAGCTCATTTGGTGAAAATGGATGTGAATGTTGTTTACTGTCCCTTTGTGATGCTTAAGTAGTATACAGAAGTCAGGGAGAATAATAAAGAGTATGCCAGAAATATCATTGGCATAGAAAAACATGGACGGTTATTGACAGTTTGCTCAGTTCAGAAGATACTTGGGACTGTTTTGTTATGTTGAGGCTATAAATAAAGACAAAGTCTGTTTACTGCTATTTTTGATGACTGATCTTGAGAAAACACGGAATGTGACTTGCAGTTCCTTGAGCCTAATGTGCTTTATTTTTCCTTTTAAGTATCTGTTTACCATAACAAGCTCTTGATACTTATGCAGAGTGATTTATTTCTTTTGCACTCTTTCTCCTTGTACATATGATTTCACTTTGGGTGGAATTCTTTTACCCAAACGTTTTATTAGCTAAGCCAAACTTCATCTTAATTTGCAAAAAACCCAAAATTTGTTGCACGAAAACACATTTAATCAATTATACAGTTCCATGTAGTTAATAAAATAACATTATTCCTGTATAAGTAAACTTTGGACAATGAGAGTATTACATATTTGAAGAAGGAAACTTGATGTTAAAGTTTAAGTTGGAAAAATATTTTTTGAATCTGAGAGAGCTAAATGTACTTTCTGAGTGACATACAGTTTGTTTGAAAAGAGACAGGGTAGACTAAATTTTGCATAATTGCCTTTTATTTTTGTGGTAATCCTGTACGACAAAGAAAGTCATATTTTCTCAAAGTTATATTTAAGTTAACAAACAACAAATAATAAAAGAGACTTCTTATTTGGAATCAAATAAAAACTAAATTTTGCAACTGGAATTAATCACAAAAATAATGCATTAGTGAAGAGATTGTGTCAACATAATACATGCTTAACTATAAAGTTCAGGATAAATTTTTAATTTTGTAGAAGCTTAACTTTCAGTCTCCACCGTGTCTAGATTCCTCTTAAATAGCCATCAAGAATGGCACAAGGGTGATATTACTCCCCACTAGCTTCTCTCTTTTGATATAATGCAATATCTTACAAAATATTTCAAGCTTATGCACAAATGTGCATTGCCTTGAACAATATTTAAAAGCTATGAAAAATCAGATTAGAATATGGGTATAAACACACTAATGCCTGCGTATCCAAACTTTCACTCCTTGAATAATGTTGAAGAAAAATTTTAAAAGCAGCAAGAGTTTAGAAGCACACAAAACAAAAAAAACCCTAAACAAGCAAAAGACTTCACACACAGCTTCTCCCCCAACCTTGATCCTCTAAAAACAAAAACAAAAACAAAAACCAAAACAAAAACAAAAACAAAAACAAAAGCAAAACCCAACAAATAGCAGCTATCTCAAGTTTCCTCCTGGAACACTTGCAATTTCGGAACAGAAAATGTTCAATGCTCTTCTTGTGTAATCTTCAGCATTAGAATCAATAAACTTGCAGTTAAAGAAATTCTTTGCTGGAAAAATAGTTCAGATCAGCTGTCAGTGTCTCTAGAGCATTCAGTTGATCAGTCCGCTGCTATCTTGATACACCTTTCTGCTAGACTAACCATAAAGGTCTTGGACTCAAGAAAGGGTCAGCATGACCTTTATCAGAAGAAAAATTTGCAAATTCTGTTAGCTGCTTTTGCCCATATCTCTTGCAGAATACTTCTTCTCATTACAAGAATGGCAAGAATTACCATAATAGAGGTAGAATTTTTCCCTCACTCATCTTTAATGCATCAGCTGTGTTAGATGATTCTACATTTCTGAGACCTTTTCTGATCACAGGCATGATCATTTCTTACACTGTCAGAATTTCTGTAAGAACACAGCTCTTTTAGGGCACAAAAAGATTTAAAGAGCAAGCTATTTGCACTTCAGTTGAGTGAAAAATATTTTTGCCTTCAGCAGCAAAGGTGAATCATCAAGCTATCTATTAGATGTTAACATATATGCCTCTACAGGTAAAGTAAATTAAAACTAATGCATGTCACAACTCACTCAAAGGACTCTTTTCTCTTACAACTTTGCTCTAAAAAATACGTGAGGGCTGAAACAGAAGCAGACTGATTCAATTCCACCTCAACAGTGGTTGTTTGCTCAATGTTTAGGGAAGTGTGAGGCTGTGCAGGCTAACAGAGAAGGGAGAGCCGTGTCTGTTTTGGAGCTAGAGTACACTTCAATCCACAGACCTCTGGTGTCTCTCCTAACACACAAGTTAGGCACTGAGACTTTTTCTCCATCTGCCCCTTCTTTAGGCAACATAAAGATTTCTACGTTACACTGTTTCTGCTGCAGTGGTGTCAAAAGCTCGGAGCTCTAGAAATGGTTCATGTAGCCAGAGATCAGGACAACAGGTTAAAATAACCATAGAACCAATTTAGTATGTCAAATTATATGAGCAAGAGAGAAAAGCTTTCAAAAATATAATAAATATAATAAAGCAGGTAAGTTATGACCTAGATGTACCTGTACATGGGTGCACACTTATGTTTTAGTGGCCAATAGACTAAATTCTTAATTTGGTTTTATGTTGAAAATAAGCCTAACAACCTGCAGAAATAATTTAGTATCATTCTGAATAAACCTGTAATATTGTAATCACAGAACTCAAGGTTGGAAGGGATTTCTGATTGTCATATAGTCCCACAGCAATTAGAGACCAGGTCATTCTGGGCATTGCCTAAATCAACCCTATGGTCTAAATCAACCATCTCAGAGGACGTGGAGCAAAAGTCCAGTAAACTTTATATCATCTTCTGTTCAAAAGATTTTTCTGCTTAGGAATTACTCTTGCTTTGGAAGGAGACTCTGCTAACAGCAAGTGGGTGTACTAAAATACAACAAAACTAATGTTACTGCTTCTGATGTTGGTGTTTATGTAGGTTCAAGGCAGATGGTGTAGGCAATGGGATTGTTTTTCAGCTACCTTCACATAACATTCTGAGATTTTTATCCTACTAAAAATATTTGTTTACTTAAAATGTACAGAATTCGAAATTCACAGGAAGTGATTCTACTGCTTAAATATAGACATTTACTGACATTTTAAATACCCTAGTCCTGGATATCTAAACCCAGATACAGGGTTATTATCCCTGTCATCTGTTACAGGTCATATCCTCTTCCGGACTTCTCAGATATCCTACAGTCTCTAAGACAGCACTGAATATTTGTGCATAGGAAGATGAATGCCTTCATTCTTTCTAAGGATTAACCCCCAGTAGACAGTCAAGCCCCATACAGCTGCTCACTCCCCACAAGCTGTATGGGAGACAGAATTGAAAGGGTAAAATGGTGAAAACTTCTGGTTTGAGATAAAAACAGCTTAATATGGAAAGCAAAAGCTGTGTACAGAAGCAAAACAAAGGCATCCATCACACATAACCATTACTTGGGAAGGCAAACACCATTGGCTCTGTGTTCCCTCCATATATCCCCCAGGTTTTATTTTTGAGCACAACATCATACAGTATGGAATATTCCTTTGGTCAGCTGGGGTCAGCTGTCCTGGCTGTGTCATCTTCCAACTCCTTGTGCATCCCCAGCCTTCTCACTGGTGGAGCAGTGTGAGGGACAGAACAGACCTTGATGCTGTGTGACCACTGCTCAGCAAAACTAAAACCTCCCAGTGACACCAACATTTTGTTTTGGTCACAAACCCAAAACAAGCACCATACAAGCCACTATGAAGAAAACTAACTCTGCCCCAGCCCAAACCACCACACTTAGTAAAAGTTATAACTTATGGCTAGGTAGCCAGCTTATACATAATTTGCAACAGCGTTAAGAGCTGCAGAATGGGATTCTCAAGAGTCAACAGACACATCAGAGTTATCCTAAATACTATCCTTCCCTCTTTTCTTTGCCATTCTATATGTAGTGGAATCCTTCTGGATTATCAGAGGTGCATAGGAAACTCAATGTTAGTTTCAATGAGATAAAACTAATACCAAAATCTTTACACACATACCTATTTTCTGTGTGAATTTTCATAGAATTGCGTGGCTTAATTTTTGTGCCATGCCTTGTGCTTTCAGAGAAAAGGGCAAGCACCAACTTTGCTGCATGTATTTAGTGAAATCTGCAAGATCCACATATTTTCACTATTTTTTGCCTATATGGAAAGCATTAGTTGAATTGGCAAATTTTTTGATAGAAGTCTTTTTTCTTATCAGTCACATAATAAGTGGAGTTTTATTTGTTGGGCTCGTCTTCTTTATCTGTTTTATTGCCTGAAATCTGAGCTGCTGAAAACAGATTATTACCCAAGAAACCTCAGCCTTCATTTATAGTCAAAAAAGTTTCTAGCCTTCCAGACTGAATATTAATTGGAAGATAAGCATTCCCAGTGAGGCACAAAACCTAACAAACTCACTAACCCTGACATGTGCTCTGTTCCAAATCTCATCTCTTGGGTGGGGTGGGCACAAGGTGTGGTACTAAAATAACTTGAGTGCCTGTGGCTGACAATATTGAATTGAAACCTCACAAGAAGAGTTTACCCACATCAGGCATTAAACCTTATTTGTGAACAAAAAATATTTTACATTAGCATATATACTTTACAGTAATTATCTCTACTAAGCTGCAGCATGCTCTTTAAGTCTGTTAGTCATCTTTTTAGACAGATCTCTAGCTTCTTTTTTTCTTCCTGGCTCATATGGCAAAATCTGAATTTTGCTAATAGGATCATGGGGGACTTCACTCCCATCTTACACTTCACTAATATGACAAGAACTTCTGTTCTTACTAAAATGAATGAATAAGCAAAAATGTACATGCCATTCATGTATATTTTTTCATTTATATAATTTTTAAAAATAATTCTGCTTTCTGTAAACAGTCTCAACTATAGGAAAGTCAAATCAGGCTTCTGGGATATAGTATTGTATTTCATTATGCCTTGCTTTCTCTGAGGAAACTTCCTTCCTGTGGGATAGCTATCAGCACTGTGCACACTGTTCCTGATGGGACATTATCATCCTTTTAGAATTGTGATAGTACTGTTGTTTGTTTTACAGAGCTAGTCCCCTGTTAATGCAGTCTTTAATACCATTCTTGATTACTAAATTGGTGTTAAGGTTAGAAACTAGAAGGCAATATCAGCTTTATCATACAATTAATTGACTGCAATACTTGAAATGACCAATATAGGATGAGAAGAGAAAATGAAATCCTAATGAAAATTCGTAAGTTGAAACTGAAGAAAAGTGGATAAACACAGAATACTGAATACAATAATATGTGCTTCTCTAATTTTTTTTTAATTTTAAAGTGTCCTTTAAAATTAGCCACTGAAATTGTAATATCTGCTTCTGAGCATTATCAAGGCATTCTTGAGCTTCAGACAACAAATTAAACGTACAGATTTTTGTTTTCTTCACTTTGTGAAATTAATTAAAACATATTACACAAATTATAATCATGTTATATAAATGATAATCACCTATCTCAAAATTAAAATATGCCATGAATTTTCTTTTGAATTGTCTCAATTGCTAAACACTTTTACTTAGGTCAAAATTAAAAATTCAAGAAAACTCATAAAAGAGATTTTTTACTTTGGATGAATCTGCATTCAGGTTTCATTAAGAAGTCTGTTTTCTCTCTTTGGTTCTCAGCTAAGATCACAATATTTCTAAAGATTTTTATAGTGTCCAACTCAGAATACTTGATTTTCAAAACAGACCTGAATTAAGTCCGATAAAACTTCATAAAATCTTTGTAAAAGTTTCTACTTGTCAACTGCTATTTAAGTAGAAGGAGAAAATAGAAGTTTAATATGAGATCAGTTAATCACAAGTTTTTCATGTCTCAAGCAGTGAGGACAAAGATAAAAGAATTATACAAACAGAAGGAAATTTGGGTAAGGAGGTAATGGGGAGTAGATAATGCTGAGGAGGTCAAAGAATTTTATGCACCTGATTAATGCAATTAAGGAAAAATCGCAAGGATAAAATTCCCACCCAGAACAGGGAAAAAAAAGATAGAAAATTCTTTACAGACAAGAACTTAGATAAAATTAGTCTCTAAAACATGTCTGAAACAATCTCAAAGATAAGAATTATATTTTTTGAGGAACAGAAGGATAAGCATCATTTTTTGGAGGATGGAAAATATATATCTAAATTCTTATGAAGATATTGACATATTTGAAAGAAGATAACCAACCAAATGACACCTGACAAGGCTTCTAATAATAAGAATAGTTGAAAAAAAAATTTTAGTAGTAGATTCATAATTAGCTGGATGATCAGATCAAGAAGTATTATTAGTGGTTCAAGAAAGAACAGTACCTGCAGTGAATTAGCATTAAACAGGCATCAGTCCGGGAGATATACTGGCTAATGTTTTAACTAGTATTTTATTGTTCATATATAGAATTGGAGCAAATCTGCATATACACACATGAAGGCCAAGCTATATTTAGTAAAGAAAGATGGTATTTGCCACATTCAGGTGGCAATTCAGAGAAAAATAGCAATTTGGGGAGGATGCTAATAGCCTGGCAAAATAGGTTTGTTGTTTAAATTTACATTACAGGTGAATGACCAATTTCATGCTGTTGTGAAAAAAGGAATTATACTTAAGGCATCCAAATAATTTCTTTTCACTGTCATATGTAAAGTATCATTTGTAATCTCTGAGCTGTAATCTTTGTACTTCAAGCATAATGTGGATCAACTGGAAAAAAGTGGAAAAAACCACTCAAGAATGGTTGAGGGTTTAAAACCCATGATTTTTTAAAAAAAAGACTGGACTAATTGGGTTTTTTATCGTCTACAAACAAAGACAGAAGAGAAACGTTAATGGCATTCAAGTACATAAAAACTGTTTCAGAGGGGAAGGGAATAATCTCTTTCTTATGTTCATGATCAATAAAAAAATTGAAGTGCTTGAATTGCAGCAGGAGAGATTTAAAGTGCACATTGAAAATTTTACTATTAGACAAACATCTTTCAAGTTAGCCCCAGATATAACTGGTTGAGAGAGGAAAGAATGACTAAGCAATCTCTTGAAGGGCCTTCCAGCATTCTTTGTATGATTTTGTGTTCCTCCTCTGAGGAGCAGAAGCTCTGGGGCTCAAAAGACTTTTCTTTTCTGAGTTCTTTTATGCTGTCCCTTGGCATAATGCACAAGATGGGGCTGTGATGAAGTAATGCAGTATCAGCTAAGAGAAATGCTATGTTGTAAGTTACATTCCACATAACAATTCAAAGAGTCAATAGTTGCATGGAAAGTTAGATGAAAGTTAAAGAAAACACAGAAATGTAACTTTAAAAACATAATTTTACCTGATGTTGTTTATTACCTTTCTCATGAAAAATAATTCTACAAGTCACAGGTTGAATAAAAACGTGAGCAGACAACAGCTAGTAGTAATAAAACAGCCTAGCTTTTGACAAATTATAAGTTCTGTAGAAAGAAAATTATTGCCATCTTCATATGGAATTTGACAGCATTTATTAGCTTTATCAGATATCTCCGACAAACACAAATGATGGCTATGAGGCAAACAGCATTAATAATTTTATTATTAATGCAGAAAACATAAGTATGAAGGTAGTGAGAACAAGCATTAAGTGCCATTTTGTGGGTGCCCACAATGTATATTGTAAAATTTTGATGAAGTACTGACATCTGGCTTATTGGTACCTGCAAATGCAGATGTAGATTTATGAATTTGGATACTTCCATTTAGAAGAAAGTCATGGGGTTTTTGTGTTAAATGATTCAGGTACAGGAAACTCTGCAAAAGCAAAGGCTAACGAGGAAAAAGAGGATAGTGGTTAAAACGACTGGAATATCTTGAAAAAGTTTTCAGTGTTAACATTTCCTAATAATGAGTTTATATTACTTTGGCTATGATTTGTATTAATTAACAGTTTCTTCTCTCTCTCTGAAGTTCGTGTTTTACAAATGGTGAAGAAATGCAATTTATCAAATATTTCTGGACAGTAGTGGTTGTTTTGGGAGCTTCAGGAGTTTAGAGACTCTTAAGAAGAATCATTTCTTTGAAGATGCATTCTGACAATCTTGACCTCTTGCTGGAATTGGAACACCTGAAAATTGAGAAATCCTAACTCACAATCACTTTTCAAAATTCTGAATTAATGAGCTATGTCCGAGAGACCTCACTAACCTGTGATCAAATGATCTGATGCCAAGTGATCAATAGAGCATTGAAAGACAAATTTAAAATTGTAAGAGACAGATATGAAGAACATTTAATGCATTTAAGTTATGTGTCCAAGAAACACAGCCTGTCATATTTCTTGCTCCCACAGGCTGGTCTCTGAAGTGTTATTCTTAAATGCAGTGTTGTACACCACATGCAAATTTGCTAAATACATAATGTATATTAATTATGTAATTGTAAAAGTTTAATTTAAAAAAATGAAAATATGACTGGTTTCTAAAGCTACAGGTCTTACAGCATTTTTTACAACAACCCATATCAAGTTTTTTTATCCTACAAAAATGAAGGTATTGAAAATGGTAAATCTCAAGCATGAACAAAATTTAGTATTATATTTTCACTTGAAAAAGATATAGGATTAAATATCTGTTGTCTCCTCAGCATGGCTAGTCCTACATTCAGCACTGATCTAGCCTCCAACAGAATCCATACTAAAGTGAAGGTTGTCTGCAATAGGAGAATGAAGAACTACTACAGTCATCTGGGTAGAGCTGCCCATCATTTAAAGGGAAATTTCATCTACATAGTATATGTTTGTACTTGTCTCAAAAGGCTTTTTGTTATACTACTATATGTTTTAAGAACAGATAAATTCTTCATTATTCTCACAAAGAATTAATAGACTGAAACTAAATGCCCATACTGAAATAAATCTCTGCAAATAATTGAAAAATTCAGAGTTAGTAACTCATAGAATGATGAAAGATAATAAATAGAATAACCAAAAATTACTCAGAGTAATTGGATGTTGCTCTAGGAATGAAAATCTTTACCGTGGAGGCAGTAGTTTCTCTACAGGGATCAGTTAGGAACTGTTCCATTAAGCCAAGAGAAGAAGAAACAGCCTGATATGAATTAACACACTGTAGAATAAGGGGTTTGTTAAAGATAGAGAATACTGAGGAGTTCCTTAGTCTGGGTTTTAGTGAGATAATATTGTTTGTCTGAGTGTATATTTTTCAATATATTCCTTTTTCCCTCACCTCTGAAGGTAAATGTTTCAGAAGCAGGAGCTGGTTTCCTGTGTGGTATGACTCCATGATTATTTGCTCCGGCAGGCAGAAATTATTTATAAATAAACAGCTGAGACCTTGATTATGGTTAGGGAATATTCAGACACAGTCACAGGTACAGAGAATAAGGAAAGCACCTTTACAAGTGTTCTGCTCTCAAAACTGTGACGGAGTTGTTCAGGCCTGTTTAAGAAGACACTGCTCTAATTTACTCAAGGTACATATGTCCTCCAAGGCTGAAAAGCAACTAGCAACAGCTTTGTGTTGGCCAGCGCTGTCTGTATTTGCATTGGTCACTCCTTTCACCTTGGCAGCAATAAACGTAATATGAAGATTAGCTCAGTGTAAGAGAATTTAGTCATGCCAGCTGCCCAGTCAGGTTGTCGTCAGGAAGGCAAGAGTATATGCACAACCAGTCTGCAGCCTCCGGAGTCAGTGGGATGATTTCAACTTCTGCAATGCACTGTTGTGCTGATTCCCTGCACAATATCTTCTTACTGGAAAGTTCTTCAAAACTAATTGTCAGTATTTCTCAAAAGGAAAGCATGATTGTTGTCAAGTAACTTGTCTAAAAAGACAAGACCATAAGGAGTGAATAATGAAAGCTCATCATTGGCATATGTGAAATTCCAGTTCAGGTTGGAAACTATTCCTGCATTACTAATCAACTAATAACATGTCTTCCAAGTATGTGTGTTAATAAAGACCCTGGGGAGGTAAACAAAATAAATTATGCCTTTTCTTTTGCCCAAGAGAGGCAGGCTTACAGCAGAACATATGCAATTTTGTTGCGCTACAGTGGAAGAGGAAAAAGATCCTGAGTAACTGTGTTTTGTATCTTCAATCTATCTGCTCTTGTGCTTGGCAACTGCAATCTTCAGCAACACAAGCATCTCAGGCATTTAAGTAGAGGGCAATGGAGATTGCTCATCACTGTATTTCAAGTGATATAACTCTCTGGCATATGTGAAACAACAGGTCAAGCAGCAGGATTCATAAGGGTCCTTTATATTCCTCTTAATCCTCTTAAGAGTTTATGAAATCACAAGTTATTACTTATCCTAGAACTGGGGTCATTCAGCATTCTTAGTACTAAACAGAACAAATCACCTCTAGAAGGATCTTTATTCAAGTCTTGTTTGAAACTTACCTAGCAAAAGAGCATGTTTGACTTATAAAAAGCAAAGCTGAGACCATATTCTGTAGAATAAACTCCCTCTGCTAAACTTCAGCAGCAGTTAACTGTAACGTGCTGAATCAGTAAAGCCATCCTGGGTTATATCAGCTGAGATCCTCTTCCATGTTTATTTAGAACCTGTTTAGGTATCCTTCCCTCAGGCAGAGTTTCCATTTAAAAGGTTTAGGTATTTTTCCAGCTTAGTTTATTTAATAGGTATTAAAAATATAACTCCAGTAAGGGGTGCTAGAAGGCCTCAAATAATTGTTATTAGGGAAATTCTTTATTCTCTTTAACTCTGTTGACTTTACATCTTGTCTTTATTAGATAGATTTTTTAATGAAATGGCTTTCTACAACATTTTTATCCCATGTTTTCATTCGCTTGTGTTGAACACTTTCTCTGAGGTAAATACTCACCAGAGATGTAACCTGCTAATGCCAATCATTATAATGAATCTACTTCATTCCCTGTGGAATTATTCCATCTCTAGAAATATTGCACTTCTTTTAAGTTGTGCCCATTGGAAACATGTGTTTCATCTCAAGGATCCAGAGGTTCTATTTTTCACCCTCAAATGTGGATCATTCCAGACTTTATGATACAAATAACTCTCAACACTTAGAATTTCAGCAGCATTATTTTTGCAAAGATTCAATTTCAAGCTGTCTGGAACAATGCTGTCCAACATGTGCCTAGAATATTCCAATAACTATTGAAAAAAAATGGATTAATCAAAATGGACCACGACCATAATGAGTTAAACTATTTATGGGTTTTCTAGTATTAAAAAACATTAACAAATTTCAACTGTGCATGTAACTGTGTGGCTCGGTTTTTGAGTCAGAAAATCATGGACTCAAGTTCATTTTAGGGAAAAGTGTTATAAAAAGTAAAAAATATCTCTGCCTTTGTTTTGGATATTAGATTAGAATCTTTTGGGGCAAGTAATAGAAGCACTTGGATACAGTAGGATTTGATTTGCCTTTATCAGGATGATATTGGCAATAGGCTATTGCAGATAGCTGCCTGAAATACTTGATGTTCTGTGGCAAATCTAATGGAAAGAGGGAAGTTAGGAAAGATTAGGGAAGAAATGGAGTTCAAATCAAATTACTTTTTATAGTATATAAATCCATAGTTCCTGCCCTTTGAATCATGCATGCAGAAATAGCAATCACATCCCAACTTTATATAAAAAAAAGGTGACAGAAAAGTTAATCCAACGGTATAATATCATGTAGTATATATCTGCAGATCATGCAATCAACATGCATGATTTAATTTAATTTAATTTAGTGTATCAAACTATACATATGTAAAGGTGTGTAATTAATTTATTTGTGACTAATTGCAAGTCTAAAGGCATTGTTGCTTTTGTTATTTAATTTTCTATGGTTTGTTCAAAACACTATAAATATAATGTCTTAATATAATATTTTGCCTACTCTGGGGGGAGAAGGGGGAGAAACAGCAACAAAAATTTAGAACGTGTATACCACTATTAAGATTTGATGAAGTCAGCCTCTGTCATGAGCTAGATCTATAACCATGTGTTTAAAAGATAATCCAGAAATACATTCCTTGTGAATTTAATGATAGTAAATCATCAGAGGAATGGGCACAGTTTTTTCTGTCCCATTCTTTTATTTTAAAAATCCTAATATGACAACAAAAAAAGACAGTTTGGATAACAGGTCAAGATGTGTCACAGATCACTTGCATAAATTTGGGCATTTGATTTGTGCCTCATATCCTGTCTATTAAGTTAGGTACACAGTATATAAATGGTGCTTTTCTTTTTCAATTGGATCTAAAAGGTCTCAATCTCTTTAACAATCTAACATCATGTACCAAAATGCCCACTACCTGATACCTGTCCCCAGAGATGAGCCTGAAACTTTACATCAAGACTTTATTCTGGACTCGGGGAATGGTGTCCAAAGTCTTCAGCTGAGATAATTAGTATGAAATACTGGGGGTAAAAACGTACCTTCAGCCTTGGAAGGCATTCAGTTAAAAATGTGGGACTCTCTAGCATAGTGTTTGAAAATATGAGATCACTTTCTGGTTCCTGCTTTGACTTGCCTTACACTGAAATGTCACTGAAAATAGGTTTCCTCCAGAAGTGCAAGTTACTGTTTTCTCATCTATGTGAGGCAAAAATCAACCCCCACTCTCTGTCTCTCTTTGCCTTTCTTTCTTCCTGGCTTAATGTTTCTTCCATGTTTCCTTTTTGTGGCTATGTTTCATCAGGAGCAGAGCTCAGAAGGTAAGGAACAGTTCATATTCGGATACCAGTCAGGTTTTGATATGAAATTTGCACTGTCTGTTGAACTCTACAAAACCAGGGCATTTCTGGGCATGTGAAGAAGCATAACTTTGTGAGCCTGAGGAATTTTCAGAAAGAAATCTGCATCTTCTAAAGAGTTGAAGTTCCTCCAGGGCTCAGTGCCAGATAAATAAGCATTTTCAGGATGTTATTTTCGATTGTGAGTATTTAAACTGTGTCCAAACCATATACTTTAACTGACTTAGTAAAAAAAGGTTGAATCACACCCTCCATAGACCAGAACACCCATTCCATGGAGGTTTTTTTGGTATTAGTTCTTTCTTTTCCCTGAGGTAGAAAAGTAAAACCTCTCTATAAAACATTTTATTATATCAATGGCTTTCTCACCGGAAGGATAACTCTAGAATGATTTGTATAATAATTATTGTTTTGATACATTCATCCTCATACATAACAGTTTACTCCATCCTCTCAGACACCAATAAAGTTCAGAATACCAGTAATAATACAGTCAGTATGAATATCAGCATGATTGTCAGTAGTCTGAATTTGAGTCAGTTCTATGGATATTTCACCATTTTCACTAAAGGAACATTTGAGTAAAAGACGTATTTTCTTCCTCTAAGGAGTTTTTGGCTAATGCAGGTATGAGAGAAACAGTAATTCAAAATCATAAATTTGTCTCCATCTGTGCTCTTTTATATGTTTGCTTCTAAATTTATACATGTATATATTATGTATATATATATACATAATACATATGTACATATATAACATGTCAATATAACCGAAGTGATCTTGCCTTTTTCTATATGTGCATGTGTTATTGTATAACATATATGTACCCTTTTCTGTCTATCTAGCTACTAGTTTTATCAGTTGGGCCTTTTTTGTAAGAACTGATCTTTATAGTGTGATTTACTAGGGACAAAACCTTTAAGCAGACAGTAGATCTCCTTTCCCTTCAGGGCAACTGCCCAGAATGACTGAACACTTCTAATCACACAATGAACTGTACCCACAACACCCTTCCCTCCTTACCCTACTCAAATCAGAGCTATGTCCTGCTCTGCATTTTAAATGGTGTATTATAATGGCATATTATAATGAAGTGAGCCACGCAGAGCCTTGTGAATGCAAGCAGACTTGCCTGTTGGTGTTTGATATGGTCCATCTATTGTTCACCAAAACAAGCTTTGCCTTTAAATTTGAATTCAGAGACCCAACACTTGGAAATTCAGGGGTCCACTATTGTGAAGGTCAGTCATCATGCAGTACCTCTGAAGCATATTCTTATAAAGTTCTGGGATTGTTAAAGAAAACAAAACTGTGCACTGTCATAAATGCAGGATTTCTTATGATTTTATGATTGATGTTATACATGTTACTTTTAAAAAATATTATTACACTGTTATTGGAGGTTTTTGCTTATAAATAAAAGTCTTGGCATTCATTTAAAATAAAGTTCTTTCCACAACACACTCACTTAAAATCTTGCTGATAAAGTTTGCCTCCTATGTTGATCTTTGTTTCAACTTATATAAGTCTTGGGCAGCAATCCAAGTATGGTGAAGGCTTACTGTTTAATTTGTTTTATCAACTCAAGTTTTCTTTCAATTGCTGCTAAGAAGTGAAATATTAATCAATCAGCAAACATGGTAAAAATAGTTCTGAAAACAGCCTTCAGTAAAAGCTGATATAGAAGCACTGAAGCATGAATAGCCATTTGTACATTAACTTAAGCAGGCAGCTTAGAGACTGAGTTGCTCAGAAACCCTAGACCATAGCACCTCAAATTAGTTCAAGGAAGAATTAAGCTGACACTATGGCTTGTTTTATGCTTTTGTATTTTTAATCTCTCCTCATTTTTTCTTAGTTTGGGATTTTTTCAATAGCAGTGAGATATAGGATACATCTTTTGCTCATATGGTCTTTTCTCATGGTAATAGTAAGTGAAAAATAAGACTAATTCTGAATCCAACTGAAAATATGCTGAAAGTTTCACACTTTATCATCATTTTGCTTTTTAAACAACAACAGATTTAGACAAGTAAATATCAATATGGATATCTGAGAAAAGTATACAGGCTTATCACAGCATCACAATAATCACAGAATGGTTGAGGTTGGCAGGGACAACCTGAGATTGTCTTGTTCAACCTGCCTGCTGAAGGGCTGCCTAGAATAGGCTCCCTAAACCCATGATAAAATAGTTTTTGAATATTTCCCAGAAGGGAGATTCTGTAACATCTCAGAGCAACCTGTGCCAATTTTGATCAACCTCACTGTAAAAAAAATATTTTCTTGTGTTTCAGGAAGAATTTTATATTTGTTGTTGTTTCTTTAAGGGGCTTTTGTTTTGTTGTGTTGTGTTTTGTTTAAATCTTTTTTGTCTTGATTTGATTTGGTTTGGTTTTGATTTGGTTTTGTTGGTGGTGGGTTTTTTATTTAACTTGTGCCTATAACTTCTTTCCTATTTAAATGAAAGAAATCCTACCTTTCTTCCCATACCAAGAAGTCCTGAAAAACAGTCTACAGAATTCACCTTAATTTCAAGTAGTGGCACAGATCATATCTTAATTCTTAGCAATTTCTCAGGGAAGGATATTAATTTTTTATTTTAAGGAAAGTTTGGAGTTTTGTTTGGAACACTTCAGCTATTTATGAGTTTTAAAAAAATTGACACAATAAGCTTTCCAATAGTAGGAGAGTCTAGTTCCTACAGAGTATGCTCTATAAATAGTGCTGTACTGACAAAATTTCCTCAGATATTTATTTATATATTTCCCTTCCCAAAAGTGTCTTCATAAGCATTACCCTAATCAAGTGAACATAGTCACATATGTAATTCAGTCACGGATTTGATAGAATTAGTATGCTCTATTTTTCACCAATTAAAAATAACATTTACTCTTGGGAAGAAACTTCAAGGACTGAGGTTTTTTCAGTTCTCTCTAATGCCAGAGTGGCGCTACCTTCAGCTGAGGACATGACCTTGCTTGAGCCAAATTATCTTTGAGGTGACCATAACAATTAAGTCTTGTTTTCTGGGACTGCCATTGTCCTTTGCTATGTTTTCTCTCCAAAGAAAGCATATGGCAGTTACTTAGGATTTTTAAAATATCTATTTTGTATATAAATATTTTCTTAGTATTATGCTGTAGAATTAGAATATACAGAGGCTTTTACTGTATATTTAGACCTTTATATTCTACTTTATAGATATAGCCCCAATCTACTACACAGTAAAACTACTTTGCCGTTTTCCCCTCGGATTTCATAGTAAGGTAAAGCTGATGCAAGTCAGTGTCACATAGAAATAAAAATACTTTTTCATTAACTAAATATTGATACAAAAGTTAATCTTATTTCATTGCTAAGTCAGCCGTAGGCTTCCAAGAAATAAATTTTTAATAATAACTTTACATAGTACATTCCTCCAAAATATATGTTAATTGCAGACACTAAAGTTAGTCCTGTTTTACCTCACGTTGTAACTAAGCCCTTTTATATGGTTAATTGTTGTCTCCCATCTCAACTGGGATGGAACAGAAATAACTTCATAAAGATACTCAAATTGTATCTCCTGCAGCATGACCGATTTTTCAACTGAGTGAAAATATGGACTTTCATTATTACTTCCTTCAAACAGTTTTGCTAAGTTATGCATATTAAATGGGTGACATTCATACAAAATGTGTTTACTGAATCTTGAGGCTATGTCTGGCAATGAACCACTTAAATTCAAAGTAGTCATGAATCATAATCATGCCAGAGTAAGTTGCCTAGCAGCATTAGGAGGTCAGCAGCTCATACAGCTACAAATATTGTGGAGGTCACTGTGCCTAGCGCTGTGTCACGTCAGGGAACCATGTCATATGATCATATCATAAACACACCACCTTAATCTTAAAAATTGGTTGTTTTCTCCCTCCCTGTCATTCTACTAGAGAATGTTCTGAGACAACTCTTCAAAAATTGGATTCATCTTTTAATCATTTTTAGAATAATCTTGCTTTTTTTTCTCATAGTAAATATTATATTTTTTTTGTGACCTTACTTTTTGCAGCTTTTAAGCATGTCTTGCATATTTATATATGGAATACATATACTTATATGTTTATATAGCATATAGGTTGCATATTTTTATATTGATTATACATATATATCATACCTTCTTGTCATTTTAATATTGATAAACTTAGCAAAATAAGCTACCTTAGTTGTCTCCTATTAGTATATCCTTTGTTCTCAGCACTTTGGTGACTCTTTCCTAAACTGGTTCCATTTCGTATTCATATTTCCTGAAGTGTGTATGATATGCCAGATCAACTTTCATCCATTTATTTTATGACATACACTTCTATCTAACTAACTGAGAATTTTCACCTCTTCTTTCTTTGGTCTCCTTCAACTCTTGTTCAACCTAGTTTTGAAATAAGTCTTATTAGTGTGTCCTGAAATGACCTGATGTATTACACTGATGCAGTTCATTCAATTTTTCTTATGTTTCGAGACTATTACTTACACATAAATTAATCTTCT
Source organism: Atrichornis clamosus (assembly GCA_013400975.1). Classification (NCBI taxonomy): domain Eukaryota; kingdom Metazoa; phylum Chordata; class Aves; order Passeriformes; family Menuridae; genus Atrichornis; species Atrichornis clamosus. Next base: position 15,771 of record WBMZ01010951.1, on the reverse strand, counting down.
GCACAGTGCTCATCATTCCTAATTTTTCTGCAAAGCAATAATGCTAAATATTGCTAATATGAGAGAAAACTTATTTCAAAAATAAATATAGAGCATATTTTAATATAGACTATATTTTATATAACCACTCTGCAAGTCAAGAACTCTCTTGTATAGACTGAGCACATGTGGATCTAAGAAAATAAATAGAGAGCTATATCATATATATACATGTATATATTTTTAAATTATATATATAAACCCAATATTTTTAATTTTTAATTTTATCTTGGACATCATAACAACGTTTATTAATATTAGAGGTATATTGGGACATTCCCCAATCTGTGGGGAACAGTAAGATAAAATTCAGCTCATAACTGCAACAACACTGGTACAACTCAGCATGAATATAAACTTCTTATCACCTTCAGAGGAGAGGAATTGTTGTTTGAAGCACTTACCTTCCTGCCAGCATTAGAAAGAAAGGATGAAAAAGTAGGAAAGGATTTAAAATCTTTTGAATGCTATGAATACATATCAGTACTTTTATTTCCTATTTCAGTTTCTATCAGGAGCTGTTCCGAATCAAAACTTAGTCGATACAGATTTTCAAAAAACATTTATGAAAGCATTAAGACTATTAGAGCTGAATTAAAGAAGAAACAAATATTTCTTCTTCATTCATGATGGGTGGCAGATAAAAGTTCAGTGGACAGGCCAGAGTCACAGTAATGGCCCAATATCACCTTCTGAAGTGTTTTTAAAGGTAAGAACAAACCTGCCTGGGTCTATGGGTGATGCAACAAAACCTCAAGGTCATTGTTGACTGATAATGGGAACAGTTGTTGGCTCATCAAGGCCTGATGATAGAATTTACAAATAAACAAAAAGTGAACCACATCCCGTAGTCCTTGGGATCACACAACAGAGTGAAAAGGAAGTGGTAATGAGCTGAAATATTACCTTTAATTCAGTAGTTCCTGAAAATAAAGAGCTTTGTTTTGCATTGTTCCACCTTATCCCCTTCTAAGTGATGGTTAGATGTTGACTCATGTCTGATTCAGATATAGAACAATATTCCTAGTGGGTGGGGCACTAATGTAGCAAATTTTGGCATTGTTATGGCTTGTCAAGCTTGGATTTTCATGCAAGTCTTGATTAAGTTCACTAGAAGAAAAAATATGGTTTCATAATTATACCTTGAAGTAGCAAACTCTGTCCAAATTTAGGAAAACAGAAGATGCACTTATTTATAGGAAGTAGTCAGTGTAAAAGTGACTGCTTTTATGACTTATATTTCTCCAGCATACTAAGCCTCCTGGTGACAGCCCTCCTAATCATAGATTCAAAAATCAAGGTTTAGTCTTTGAGTAACTAGCGTCATTTAAACACCATGATGAGACAGAACACGTACTGTGGTATCCTTCTCAGTAGTTGGGCTGTTTTTGGAAATTTTTATATATTTTTAAAGTAATTCATGCAACACCAGTGACTGTAGTACAAATTTGTACTCAAGATATATGTATGTATTTCTGGCATGTCAATATTAACATTTAAACAAGTTACAGTTGCTACTGAAAAATAATTCAATATTTGTACTTTATAGAACCCAGTACTTGATATTCCGAGTTCTGGGTTTCCTTCCCACACTCCTGTTTCTTTCCCCAATCTATGTTAAAACATCAAAGTTCAAAAATCAAAATAGCCCACAAAATGTTCGATTGAAAGCTACAACTCTAGATAGGTGTGCATAGCAATATTTACTTTCTGGTAAAATCACCTTGAAGACTGCCTTGATGGGAGCCACACAAAAACCTGTATGACAGCTCTTTGGCATAGCAGACGAACTGAAGAAGTATGTATATATATATATCTTAATGCAGAGATTGAAAGTAATGGTCACCAAGAAATATTTTTGTCATTTTTAAGGACTTTGGTAGTATACCATACTACATTAGGACAACATCAGTACTGTATTTAGTGATACATTTACACACAACAATTAAAAGTTAAGAATTCACAATTTTGAACAGAGTATCTACACACATGCTGCATTGATACAATTCATTGATTATACTTTTCCATAATTTTTTTGGAAAATTCATTTATCTATTTTTCAGCTTGAAGTTGTGTATGACATTAGTCATATGGATTGGAAAAATTACATACATTACTAAGATTAAATTTCTTCTTCCTCTCTAAATTGATTCTATAGGACCTGAATTTAACTTTTCCAAGAAATAGCACAAGCATCTATCTTAATGGCTTGAAAGAGACATACAACTGGATTTTTCAAAATCATAGGAAGTAAGGGGAAAGGTATAATAACCTGTGAAACCTGTGAAAATATTTTTATATGCATTTGTGTAAATGAAAGGGAAGAAAGCTTTTAAATCTGCTTCTGTTAAATTTTATTTCATCTATCCTCAACTCTCTGAATGTGTTTTCTCTTTCAGGTATCCAAAGGCTGTAAAGACACTTGGTTGCAGAAAGCTAAAAAGGCAAAGAGTATGCTATATAATAAATGTCTTATTGTCTTATTATTAAAAGAGTTGCACTGAAAACAAATGGGACTTTTCTTGGCTTTTTCTCATGGTATGTAATGGTAAATTAATTCTTCCCAATATATTACTTCTCTATACTAATGACTCTGGATCTTAAATACCAGTGATCCAAAATGCAAAGATAAACAATAAAAATTAAAACCCCACAATTATCAAGAAAGCCTACTCAAGTTAAATGAAAGCAAAACTGAAATTGAACAATTTATCTTTTTGTAGATGAGGAAATTTTCTAAAGCATTGTCAGAAAGAACATTTTCTTGCAATGATTTTGTGTTTGGTGGGTCATAAAGTTGTAGCAAAGGGATAACATTCTTTTTGATCCAGAAGCATTACATCTTCCAGAGATAGGACCGTTAATACCAAAAGTTTTTGTACACAGTATTGCTTTCACTAAGATAACATAACTTAAAATGAATAATCTCCTTTTAAATAAAAGTTGCAGATAAAAAAGGCATTTTGTAGAAAAGAGGAAGAAATCTTCATTCATTGGTAGGTAGGATGCTTTGATCTGTTGATTAAGCTCCTGTTTGGAATGTGCATTCCTTGTAGTCTCCATGGGGATCCAGATAGTTGCATATTATGTACAGTGCCTAACCACAGAATTAACCTAATTCCAGTGTATTTTCTGCACTTTGGAAGTTATTAAAACAGGTTGCCATGGCAATAGCTGTTGAACTCCAGAATAATCAAGACAGTTATAGACTAAATTTGTTCTAACAATCAGAGCCAGGAACAATCGCTCCCGATTTATTTCTGCACTGTGACAGAGTGGCAATTGTCAGAAAGTCAGCCAGCCTTATAATTTTAACAGGAGTCCTGGGAGGAAAGGAAAGGACAGCTCTGCATGTGTGGAAGAGAAACACAGAGAGGCCAAGTGATGTGATGGTCTCACAGAAGATCTGATGGACTGGGCAATTATTATAAACCTTCTAAACCCAAACATAAGCATCCAGTGTAGTGAATTATCCTTTCTCTCATTTAATCTGTGTGTAAATGCATCATCTTCTGTTTAAGGACAGGTTGAAATGTCCTAGAATTTCTTGCTTTACTGGTGCCTAAAAGCAACACATACAAACAAGCAAGCAATTAAACAAAGCCCAAAACATGACTGTGTTGGTTATAGGTGCTCTAGTAAGCTAATCAGGGCCAGGAAACAGGCTTGAACACTGGCACACAAGAATCTGTATGCGTTAGCAGCACTAACTTACCTTAAACTCTTATCATAGTGCAAACAACCCACTGTTTGACTGCACAGTTCCTGCCAGTGTCTGGCCCAGGGCCACAAACGCTGCCCCAGTCAATGCCAGAGCATGGTACTGAGCCCACCAAGGAGCAGCGGGGACACTCCCTCCCAGAAGTCAGCATAAGATTCCTGCTAGAACCTAGAGCAAAGAGTAGTTTTACACTCTATTTCTTACCCTGAAAAAGAAGAAAACAAAGTAAACGAGAAACTCTGGACAACATAGTATATTTTATGTGCTGCATTAAGACTGGCTACATGTGTAAGTAGACAAGAAAATCTAGATTTTATACGTTATTGTGATATAAATTTGGGAAACTTTGGTTCAGGGGAAATTTCAGGATGTTTGAATAGGCTGTCTTATACTTTATGTATTTGATGGCTTCTTCCTTTAAATTCTTTTGAATACCCATGGTTTTCCACAGTAACTGCATACCACAGAAGTATGTACTGAGCATTTTTGTGGTGAAGGATGAAGAGTTAGAGAATTAAATTCTCTGAAATACTTATTAGCACAGTAGTTAGGGACAGTGTGTCCTAAGACTTCAGAGTTTTTAGCCTACTGGGGATCAGTGTCCTGATGAATGTCTGTGAGTCCTCTTCAGCTGACAGTGTAGCAATGGACCATTTTATTAAATGTATTTCCTACTCAGAGAAAGAGGTTTCTAGGTTCATGGATGAACATTGTATGAACCCTCTTTTTCTCTGAAATTGCATAAATTGAGTCATCCATTTGTTCCCCTGAACTATGTATCCATAAAAGTGTGCTATCATATGATTAACCTAATAAACCTGACTCCATTTCTTGGTATTTTATGAAATGCCTATTTAAGTTTGAAGGTAATCCAGGTAATGCAAACAATTTTGGGAAGAAACTATGCTTCTGGAGTGCTTATAGGCAGACAATTTACTAATGAATCATTGTAGTTGCCAGGAAATGGATTGAATGAGCAAATTTTGATTACTTTGAGCAAATTGAGTCAAACACTAGTTACCAATTTATGTACACACAGCTGTCTGAGCATACCAAATGGTAGGTAATGCTTTCTGAAATAGCAATCTAATGTTCTACATCTGTGGGAACATTAACCTAGTGGTTGAATAGTCTTAAGTGCTTGTAAAATTCAACAATGTGTGCTGTAAGGACATACAGTTGCATATTGCAATTCAGATACATAGAACAGTCAAACATCTTAAGTCAAAATGTAATTAACTATTCTTGTCTAATGAACTCTTCTCAGTTAATATGCTAAAACAGAATGGAAGGAAAAAAAGCATGGAAAGAAAAAAAGAATCAAGGAAAGATATTCTTCAGCTGTTCTATGAAAAGTGAAAAACTTGAAGGGTGGAAGGGGTTAGATATTTGCAGCATCACCTGATTGTACCATGAAAAGAATGCTGAGTGAAGTTAATGAAAAGTCTATAACCCCTTTAGCAATTCTTAAATTACCGCTGCCCCTACTTACAAGTAAAAGTACTGGTGATATGGTGATACTCTTTGTAGCTCCTTAATTTCTCCAAACACACACAAAAGTCTCCATTTTCTGATGCTGGTTCTGATTACAGAAAGAATAAAACATATAAGAACAGTCAATTTGCATAATAAAGGTACTTTTCATTTTAGAAAATCATGTTAAAACTGCAATATTTTTTAATAAACACTTGTGGATTTACCTTTACTCCCCTCATTTGGATGTGAGTATCTGGCTATGTTCATGGCTCCTAGGGTTCCCAGTCCTCCACTATTTAATACTGTCCTTAGTCAGATAAGAAAAAGTAATTAGCTTGCCTTAGCTAACAACTTTAGAATTAAATTCCAGTTTCTTAAATTTAGAGGGAACCCTGAAAGATTTTTTAGTTCCGTGCTTCTATCAAGGTGCCATTATGTTAAAATAATGTTTTCTCTATACTTTTATTCTTAGATACACAAAGCCGTGATAAATGTATTCAATATAAAAATGCATAAAAAAAACAAATTAAAAGGGTGTCTTAAAAAAAAACCAAAACAAAAAAAAACCAAAACCAATCAAACAAACAAACAAAAACCAGAAAAAAGCCAACATATGTTTAAGTTTGTTATTGATATGCACTGCTTAACATAACAAGGTTATTTCATCATTATATTCTTCTCTATGAACCAGTGTCTTAGGAGAGATTAAAGTTGTCTCCTTTATTCAGTAAAGTCCAACAAGGAGAGGAACTGGGGGAAAAGAAGCGTGATGTTGTCGAAACACTGAGTTCCAGACATGAGGTTGTCTTTAAACTGTTTCTCTTGTGCTAATTATTTAAGCAGGAGTATTTTCTCTTTTTTTTTTATTTTCTAATTTGTCCTTGTACATTTTTATGCAAAATGGCCCTTTCTCCAAAAGAAACTAAAGTACTTTCTGTCTAGTTCTTACAACGTATGAAAGATTATCTATCATATGACATTATCTGAAGAACTATGAGAAGAAATGATCAATCCATCTCAAGACAAGGTTATTTTAGACTACTAAAGGGAGATCAAGGAATGATCCTGAGACTAATTGTGCAAGAAGACCAGGTATCAATGAAGAGAGATGTGAAAAAAAATTCCTAGGAGGTACCCAAATGAGGTGTCACAAGGACTATATGGATATAATGATAGAGAAGGTTAACCAGGAGACCCTACCATGCATAACAATGCCCTTCACAGAGGTCACTGAAGAAAAATCAAAGATCATAAAACCTTTGTTCCTCAGTACAGACTTAACACATGGCTTTGAAGACAAAAGTTTAAAAAAAGGAAGGATAAAAAAGTATTCTGATATATCCAAGAACTGTAAGTATGAGTTAGAACAATGCAAAGCAGCAAGAGAGCTGGGTTGGAACATAATTTTTGGGTAGTTTTATATTACAGATTTTTAGAATTTTAATTAATTTCTAATTTTTAAAGACCAGCATTAAGCTGCCGTGGGGGAAGCTGGAATTTTTTTCCATGGCTACTGCTAGGAATTTGCTTTTTGCAATCTGTCTAGTACTGTCCCCAGTCAGCATCACCAGATTTGAGTAGATGGACGTGGGATATACTTTAACAACATTATTCCTGAGACCCCAAGAAACACAAAAAATTGACTTAAAATGTAAGACACACCATTCCTCCAAGCTAAGAAGACAGTACAACGCACAAAACACATAAGCAGTCACCTCTGGGAGATAATAGGAAATTAAAAAACTAATATGCAATACATAGGTCACAGGAATACAAGTCAGGTGTATATGTATAGTATTTGACAAAGTACAAGAAAGTAGTAGAAATAAAAATAGCCTGAGGACAAGCTAGGGAGCTTATATATATTTTCCATATAAGGATTAAGTAATAAAATGCCCCCATTATTTTAGAAGTGAAAAAATCTTTCTTTGAAAACAGTATGAATCAGGTATTCTTCATCAGGTATCACCATTAAACATTTAAAATGTGAAGTATTTTAATTATTCTCTGTCACTCTAATTCTACTCCTTGGCCAGATAGATAAGATATTATTAACAGTTGAGGACATACATGCTGTAAATTTCTTGAACAGAATGAGTAATTGAATAAAACATACACATAAAATCATAAAGATTAAATTGTTTAATCTTTATTTCCTTTGCTGTGTAGGCAAAAGATTGTGCTTAATTCTTCTTTCAGCACAGCCAAAATAATTTTGTATGGATGTGCTGTTCTCACTGAGAAGGGTGTGGTCTGATATTTTATGTCTTAACTACCTCTGTACCAGAGCTCTGGCAACAAACTTTGGGAACCCAGCTCCTCCTTATGTCCCATCACATATGAAATATGCAGAGTTCATTGCAATTACCTCTCTTTAATTGTCTGTCATCACCTCAGCCTATGCTGAAAAATAATGAGTTGCACAGCCTGAACATGAGGACAAGATCAATCTGTGGTTCATTTAAGTGTCTATCTAACAATATGCTAAGTGCTCTGAACTCATTCCAGCAGAGCAACTACTTTTGAACTTAGAGCTAAACATTGGAACTGTCCGGCTGAATCCAATGAGACATCCATCTCATCCTTGAGGCTAAGCAGTTGTTGTAATTGCTGTGCCTAATTATTTTCTTGGATCAGTGACAGCATGCTCAGCATTTTGTAAGATCAAAATTTGGTCCAGAAAATTTTAGAGCTCAATCCTGTAGTTTGTTTTCTTTTCTAGTTTTCCAGTACAATTCTAGGAGATAGTCCAACCTTCCTGTGAGCAAATAGATATGCTCAAATTTTCCTCACCATGACTGAAACAGGGAACATGGACCTTTCTAAAGCAAATTAATTTCCAAATTTTAAGAAGCATTTATATGAAACATTTATTTTTATATATTTAATTCATCTATGAAAGTGTATGCATGTTATACACGTTAGTACAGTGCCATATGGGATAACTTTACCTTTGAGTCTAAATAGAAAGTACATCAAAAGTAGCAATGTAATGTCAAAATTAATCCAATTTTGAACCTAGTATCTCTTGTCTTCCCTGACGTCTTTACAAATATAATCAATGCAAGATTCAGAAAAAGAACAATAGCCTTAGCTCAAAGCAAATCACAGAATAATGAACATCAAGAAACTGGTTCAAACAACCATGGGAAGCATCTGGTCTTTGTGAATTTAAAATTACATGGAAAACACATCTGTTCAAAAACTAGAGTACTGCCAGCTGTTGTAGCCAGCTGTTATTTTGTCCATTTAAAAGAAAAAGGAAAAAAAAGGGGAAAAGGGTATTACTTGTAATTAACCATTTCTTACTCCCTCTTCACTTTCTCAGTGCAGACGTATGACTATACTAACAATCACATGGAGAAAACTGTACTGTAAATAAATACTAGAATGAAATATATATTGTATCCAATTTAAGTCAATCCTGCACTGGACATTAGTTTGATAGAAAAAGATTCATTGATCAGAGTACTAATAATTAGGTAGCATTCACTGTGAATGCAATTGTAAGAGCTATAGAGACTGGATATCATAGTCTTTGTAACTGAGGCCTTTCCACAGGTTTCCTCATTTGAACCATAAGAAACACTTCCTGTGACCCATTCAGGAAGATAAATAACACAGTTTTTGAGAGGTTTTTTTCAACTGGTCTGGCAACTGCATAGTAAACATCATAACATCATATAAAAATAATATAATTTCCTTTTTAGTAAGATGATAATAGCTTTGGCACCATTTTCTGTGGGTTGATCAATATTAAATTGTAACTAGAGATGACTCTATGACCCTATTGCCATGTAAAAGTTATAACTGGTGCTTTTTTCAGGTTACTCTATTATTTCTTTGTAGATCTAAATAGAATAAAAAGTATCTATTTCTTAAGTTATAATTTATTCTTGTAAAGAGAGGTTTCCTTTCATAGCCTTGATTGTCTTCAACATCAATTCACTAGTGATCTAAGCCATTATGAATCTCAAAACCAGAAGACTGAAAGAGAATTCGTATGGAAGGGGTCTTTACAGAAAGACATTCATGAGTCAAAATACCAATGTTTTGAATTCTCATTGAATCTTTATTGCTTTTCTTAAGGCAAAATGGATTAACCTGCTGTAGGAGCTTGGCTTCACCTTATGGAAAAAAAAATGTATTGCACATTTGTGTTTATCTGAAATTAAATATAGACAGAAAAAGATTAAACACTTTATCTTTGCCTAAGACATACCTCAGTTGTCTGCAGATTTTGTTTCATCCTGCTCATAACACTATACGAATTTCAGCTTAGGATGAAGTTATATAACTTTAGATGGTAAAATATTTATTTAATGCCTAAATACTTAGATGCTAGCATGTAGACATTGCTCTTCTGAAGAAAAAAAAACCGTATGATTTTTAACTAAATGCATTGTTGTGGAATTACAGAAATTAAAATGACTTTTCTAAACTCATCAGAAGCAAAATAATTCCTGTAATACAAAATGAGAATTTGACCAATAAAAGCAATTTTATTGTCTCATTTTCTGTTGATATTTTACTTTTAAAAAAAAATTCTTATTGAAACCAACATAATTAGAAATTTTAAAAATACATTTAAGAGTAATATGTTTTCTATGCACCAGACATGGTCCTGTGACTTAGATACATTTAGGGAGTGTTTCAAGCTTTAAAACACTTATATTTTTTTATAAAATTCTAAAACAATGCTAATGTTCTTCTTATTTTATTAAAATACCTCTCACTTTCATAATTTTCCTTCTGTACAATTTCTCATCTATGTATAATGAATTTATGCAAGGTACACACTGCTAGAGCTGACACTATTTTTCCAGTCATGCATGGTATAAAAAGAATGATTTATTTCTTTATTTGAAGTGTCATTTACTAAAATTGAGTAGTCAATGAAAACTTAAAAAGCTAGAAAAACTTTCCATGAGAAAATAACAACTCATTAAAAAAACAAAATGGAAAAATAAAGTATGCGTACTCTATGCAAAAGTGTTTGGAAAACTTATACCTTTTGCATGTAATTGTGGAATAGTATTTTTAGTGAAAGGTTAGTTCTATAAAATTGGAATCTGTAAGTTTCCCTAATAGGCAGCTTTTTTGAAGTTGTAAAGACCTGTTTTCCTGCAAATACCTGGTTTTTTGTGTCTTACTATGCAGTAAAATTGATTAATCCTTTCTAATTACATGGACAGCACATACCGAATAAACTCCACTTATTTTTCTCAGTAGTATTGATTAAATTACTTTGGTTGCTGAAAACCTGAGAAACTTCATAGGTACTAGGATTATTTTAATAGGCCTGCTTGTATAATTGAAACACCTAATGAAGGTTGTGTAATTTTCCTTCTAGTTCTGAATGTTCACCTTCCCACTTTTGGCTTCTTTTTGTAATTATGCTTATAAAAGCATGGGGTATTTTTACTCGTAATAGCAGAAACCACAGCCCTGTAGAACTATATACAATTTTTTCATTTTGTTTTCTCTGATACTAAAATTTCTTAGGAAAAAAAGAAAAGTGAAGTTACACTAGACAATACCTTAAAAATATTGTCTGGAAAATATAATATCTTTTATCTACCTTGTCACACTAAAACAAGTTGAATTCTTCATACCCTCTTTGATTTTTTTACTTGATTACATAAACTGGTCTGTACAGTGAACATACTTGTGAATTTATCAAGAAAGGATCCTTTCAGAGAAGACTCACTCCATCAGTGATGCTCTTCTGTGTCTTCCATTTCCTTCTTTGCACCTGCGTAGTTTAACTAGTAAAATGAAAATGATGGTCTCTCTAAAAGGCTGCATGTTTTTCAGTTGGCAAGAATAATATAAAGTACTGTTGAAAACATGCCACCTCAGTAGCCCTGCACAGAGATAGAATTATTTCCTCAAGTGCTTGATTAGCAAAATTGCTGTATTTTCTGTAGCTATAAGTATATTGTACATCTGTGTCTTACTGTCTAAAGGTGTTCAATTAAAAGAAAATTGTCTACTGAGATATGCTATGATGGAGTCTCCAGATCAGACTTTGCTCTGAACAGTAGTAGGGTTTTTTTGGTTGGAATAGCAGTGGACTGATACACATTTGACAGTAGTGAATCAATGGAAACAATGATTAGTGATCATATAAGGATCTGGTGCCCTCAGCAGCACTGTACTAACTCAGGTCTATAAATTTTCTGCTGATGAAATATTTGCTGTTAAAAATTATACATTATCCATCTCAAAGATGAAATCTTTTTGTTAATCTGCCTCTGTTCTCTCTGGATTAAACAAACGTGGATCCATACTTACTTTCATTAAGATGTAGCTTCCAATAGAATGGCAAAAAAATGAAGATAATCCATGGCAAATCTGCCAGTGAGGTGACTTGAAATTTTCAGTGTGGGATGCTGATATAGATAAAGGATGTCATAATTACGTTATTTCTGTTTGTCCTTTCATTATTCATATTAGCTGCTTGCATTACCTCTGATCTATTAGATCATAAACATGACACTAATTTTCTTAATTACTTGTGTATGAGGTGAAATGTTCAATATATTCCTCAGCAGAGAAAAACTGATTTCAGCTAAAAGACAATCTTTATGAGGTCAGATCTAAAGAGTATTCCTTGGAGTAGCTCTAGCTCACTAAACAAACCTCAAACCTTTCTAAGACTGAAGTATATTTTAGGAGGAAATCTTTTTGAGATTGAGAAGATTAAAATTACTATTTTCAGATCATATTTCTTAAATATTGTTTTTTTATATTTCTTCATTTCACATGAAAGCAAAAAAAATTAATTAAATATTTTATTGAGTATACTCTAGAAAATGTTTCCGTTTTATATTATTGGATATATCCTTAGAATATGTTGACATTTTAGTCTAGATAGGTAGCAGGGATACTGTATAAAAAGGAGGACTCAGGTGTCCTCCTCTGACATTATAATAACGAGGAAACAGTAACACTGTACTGGATCTAAAAAGCCCTAAATCTGTTTGTACTTTAAAAAAAAATCTAATTATCTGGATTAGGTTTAAAGGAAATAATTAGTTGCCAACTAATCTGAACAGCCATTCTTCCAGTTGTAGATTTGCTTTAACTACAAGAAGGGAAAGAATTTATTTACTTGTTTAATACCACAGGTCTGATCAAGGTTTAGGAGACCTGTAAGTAAACATCTATGAAAATACTCACAATTCCCTTTAGACTTATATTAATAAAAAGAAATAAATAAAGGTTCTAATGCAATTAAATTGGTTATAATTTAATAAACTCTTGTTACTGTGAGATCATTCTAAATAGATAAACAGCAGGATATATGATGAAACAGACAACCTGTTAATTCAATCTACCAGCCATGCCTTAGGTTGACTTTTTTCTTTATAAAAATAGAGTAATACTTTTTGCTCAAACATAATGGAAAAATTTATTGACCTCAAATGTCTCTGATGATGGGCATGATCAGGAAATGTACAAGTAGACATAGGCACTTGCTTCCTGAGTCCAATGTAATGTTTTCTCTTATGTTTTTTTCCTGAAGCTAAGATAATATATTGATTTGGCTTGTCTTTGTTTCATTGAGACTACCTAGCATGTGTAGCAATATCTGGAAATTATGCTTATAAAACTGTTCAACAGAGAGAGGAGTTGGGCCAAACCCACCAGTATCAGATCTTGAGCAGAGGCAGGTATAAGGCAACCTGAGAAGGGAGCCTTAGCTGGCTATAAAAGCTCAATTTAAGTTCCTCAAACAGTATGTGGACAGTTGTTCAGAAATGAAATGGTCTTACAGCTCAGTCTTAGTAACTGGAAAATAATTTTCACAGCAGGAAATTATGTATTCCTCTAGACAGAGATAACTGCAGAAAGTATGGATGCAAACTTACTTCACCATGTGTTTGCCTAATGTTCATGGATTTGCAACATATTTTCTGCATATGTTTTCCATAATAGGAGTGATATTTTCAATAGAAAACTGTCACATTTTTTCTATCCCATAACATTGTTCAGCTATCATCTACTTGGCCCTGATCAGTTAACTCTTTCCCAAAAGAATGAATTGTGAACTAGGAAAAGTCCATGACATTTTGCAAGGGTTAGTGAGCTGAAACGCATGAGTGTGGGTGAAAGTATTCAAGGTGACCTCAGTATCAGAGAACAAGCCCAAAGGTTTGTTGTACTGAAACAGATGTAGCCTCTACAGGGAAACATATTTTTCATGTCTACTCTCAGCTTTAACATTATCGCATTTTGAGCTCAGATTCTGCACTCTGTGCTATGCTTCATAATATTTAAAAAATACAGCCTTAGGTGTAACAAATGCAATGTTTTGTCAGTATATCAAAAAATCTTGGCAGTAGGAGTTATTATTAATTTTCCTCAAATGATGACACACTGCTACCTACATCTTGCCTTCATAGCTTCTACAAGTGTCACAGAGCTGACTGAAGCATTCATTCTGTGGGAAATCACTGTGTAAATAACATGCATATATTTGTGATGCAACCAATTCACACTCTTTTGACAGAACTACTCCAATACCACCTCTCTCCCTCAACTCCCACCTTCCACCAAGACATGGAAGATGGAAGATTGTGACGATTTTCTTCTACAATAGCTACTAGTTCCAATTTTATCTGGCAACTGGGCATTTCTGGTTGGTTTCACCCTATCATAATTTGTAATGGCATAGGGAGACCAATGTGGTCTTGTATGTATGTATGATTTCTCCATTAAGCCTAGCATGTGTTTATTTGGTTATTTGCTATTTAGCATAAATCTGTTAATATGTCTGGTAGGAAACCTTTCTGAGGTCGTCTATCCCATATATTAATGACCACTTTTCCAGGTAGTGTTAGTTTCAGGCTCATCATCACACACAATCTAAAAGGAATTTAAGAAACACATAGAAACTATTTCAATTCTTGTTCTTATTTTAGGTTATTGCTTTAACATAAAGTGGAGGGAATAAATAAAAATTTGCATATTGCAAAATTTTTTGTCTTCAAACACATAACTTAGAAATTAAAATATTGTGAAGTTTTATTAACAAAATAATAGGGCAATAAAACTACCTCATTCATCAGGAATATTTATCACTGAACCTTATCTTCATTGATGTGACAGGGGATTTTAATGCTAGAAACACTGGTATGTTTAGGTCATGTGCACAGGATTATAGTAAACTCCAGTCAATCAAAAATCTCTCTTCTCAGAAGCAGGATAAAGATCTCCAAACTTACTACATGCTGACAGCTTTTCTGAACTGCTTCCGACAAGAAGGTATGAGAACTTTTTGAAGATAGGTATATAAGTGCATCCTTTCCTTATTATTCTTGGTAATATGTCTTAGTTCTTTCCTCACATTTCATTCTTGGAGGTCATCAGTGATTCCTATATTTTGAAGAACATGTTTTGACTCATCAAGTGCTTTAACAATAGTTTGTATTTTGCAGGCTTGAAACTGCAGGTTGTCTGGGTGAACCCCTAAGTGTGATGAAAGATGATGAGGCTTTATGGGTCAGTTTGTGGGTGTATTGGGTCTGGTTGAGAAGGAATTCATGCTCCTCATAGCAGTCTTCACAGTGCTAAGCTGTGTGTTGGTGCTGGAGAGCTGTTGGTAACACACCAGTGTTTTGGCTACTGCTGAGCAGTGCTGGCACAGCAGCAAGGCCATCTCTCTGACATTCCCTCCTCACTATTAGGCTGAGGGTGGGCAAGGTCTTGGGAGGGGACACAGCCAGGATTGCTGACCCAAACTGACCGAATGGATATTCCATACCACATGGCATCTGCTTAGTAACAAGCGCTAAGACAAAGGAGGTATGTCGGCATGTGTGCAGTCATTATTATGTTGTTTGTCTTCTGGAGCAACAGCTTTGTGTGCTGAAACTCTGATTCCCAGGAATTGGCTGGACGTCACCTGCTGATGAGTGAGAATAATTTTTTTTCCTTTGTTTCCACCCATGGTCTTTGTTTTTGATTTATTAAACTGCCCTCTTCTTGAACCATGAGGATTTTTGTCATCTCATTTTGACATTGTCATTATCCTGTACCACTTAATAGGGGATAGTAGGAGATAGAGAGCTTGGTGAGCATCTGGTGGCCAGCCAAGATCAACCCACCACAGTGGAGTAGAGTTTCAAAATTAAGTAATGTTTGGTGTTTGTGGTGGGTTTGCATTTCTTAGTGATTTTTTTTCTTCCTTTTTCCAATCGGTTACCAGGGAGACAACTGGCAGGAGCGAGGTGTAGTCATATGCAAACACCGGGTGATCAAGACATAAAGTAATGGTTGATCACCCTGGCCGAGTCTTTGATGTGGTTTTGAAAAACACAAAGGGAGGTGGGGAAGGTGTGTGCGTGTGGGGATGTGGGGGGAGCAGTCTCCACAGCCGGAAAAGAAGCCTGTTTTCTCTCACTGCCTCTTCGCCCGGCTTGGGGAGACGTGGTGTGGGGCTCTGGCTCGGGGAGTTTTCGGCTTCCCAGTTTCCTGGGAGTTCCCCTCCCTGCTATTTTTCCACTGGACACCTGCGTCGTCCGCTG